>DVZK01000960.1:0-10441 GCA_018236665.1 Calephelis perditalis
TTGTTCGGAAACGTGGTTACTTAATTAAATTCGAGCATCATTTGTTCGGAAACGTAATAACATTGTAATTTTTCCCACACAAACTGAACGGGCGGTACGAAGTTCGCCGGGACAGCTAGTTCTTACGTAAAATAAAAACATGTCATTAACTTTTAAACAGTGAAAAGATCTTAGTGTTTAGTTTTCACTACTGGTGAACACAAGCCTCTGTGGTCTAGCGGTCCAAGTGTTGGACTTGACTTCACGAGGTCCTGGTTTCGGATCCCGAGTCGGGCAACGAAAAGAAAATGTGGTATTTTTAATCTTCTAATTTGCTCGGGATCTGATATGTGCCCGGTTGGCGATAGGCTTGCCACCTATCACATTGTGGGACTAACTACCCCTTTAGTGCGTGAAGATACTCGTTTACTTTGAATACAACATTCAATTACTAGGTCTTCTTTTCGAACACACCATATGACCGTTAGCTATTTTTGTGGCCTAAACTTACCCACATTAAGTCGTAGTAAGAGAACGAAATCATTGATTATTTTGCCCGTATCGGTTCGGGACCGCTGAATAGAATATACCATCTTCCTGTCTGCCAGGCAGCTCGTAAAAGACAAGTATAACTTAAAATATAAGGTCATTACCGAGAAGACTGCAGTTGCGACTTGCCTGGGTAGAGATCCACCGCCTTACTTATTCCTGACGCCATAATAACATTGTCCGGCCCGGAGTAGCCGGTAGATTTGCACAATCGGCCTAACATCCAGGCCACGGACCAGCAACGCACCTGTTACATCTGTAGTGTATATGGGCCACGGTTATCTCCATTTAGAGATGGTTTTTTAAGATAATAAAAATAGGCCTTTTATGAGCTCCTAAAACACTTTTCTTATCAAGAAAAACAAAAGATGGTTGTGTTGTGCTAATTTGCATCTCAAAATAACCTAACATTGGTATTTTTGTAATGACTAAAATATATCTTAACTTGCTGTTTTTACAACTTCACCGGACTATATTTTTTTAAGCTCTAAAAAGCTTTAAAAGTTTTAAGAATCTATACTTGTTATCGTCGGCACTTGTTTCAAAGCCCTGATGATGCTGTAAACAGTGAAACCGGTTGGCTAGAAAATAACAGAAGTGTTAAATAAAGTATACAGTGGATAAGTACAAATGTTAACTCCAAACAACGTGTATATTAAAAATTTTGATGAATTTTATCTTTAATTCTGTTAAATTTAATTCTGTATTTTATAACTTCTGCCGAGGGATATACTTTCAACGGTTACAACATTTGGATGAAATTACAATCATAGTTAATTTATGTAAAAAAAAAAGAAAACACTATTCTACAGACTTAAGTTAACTTACCTATTTAATGTGTAGGATACCTTTACCATTGTTTTTTGCTACACTTAGATGTGTAGTGCATGGTAATGTCTCAATTTTATATTTGAAGTTAAGGCTGAACTTATTGGATGTTCAGATCAGAAATCACGTGCATACAGTAAATACAAGAAGCGGAAACCTAATAAGAATATAAGAATTCAAAGGGTATATTTCAGCAGTAGATAAGGTTGGACTGGAATGGACATGATTCAGTTAGCTAAATAGTTTTTAAAAATAACGATTTAATATAGATACGTTTCATCGTAAAATTCCTCAAATCCTGAGATCCGCTAAATGTTAAAGAGAGTCGAAGAATCCACATTAACATTACAATGTATTATTTTGTGGTCAACAAGTAATTATAATAATTACTCATTGTCATTTAATTTCAAATAGAAGACATTTTACGTTTTTTCGGTTTGTGAATCAGAGTCACCACACTTTCTAATAATTAATAGATAATGATACAATGACAAAACGGTTTTAAAGGACTCAAAAAACATTATGATCTTTGTAATCGTTGAAGCGTCTCTTTCCACTTCAATTGTAATCGATATAAGTCAAAACTTCAAAAGCGTGACTGTCTGGACACTGGAGGTCAAAATATCAGAAGTCGTTGTCTAAAGCAATAGGGTACTGAATTGTCTGATGTTAGCAATGGACAAAACACTTTGTTATAACATGATTCAAGACCACACAGGGCAGTGATTTTTGCTTTTCGATTTAAGCATAAGTTTTTAAAAAAGACGAACCACTCTGAAAGATTTATAAATTTTATAACTTTAAAAGTTGTGCTAATTTCTTTAAATAATTAGTAGTGCTACAGCAACTGTTGTTAATTTATTTATGTTAGCGTTTGAGATGAATAATTATCGTGTTTACTTAATGTTACGTAATTATAAAGTTAAGAAACTCAAAATTTAAACTTATCATTTAAATTTACATGAACTTTACGGTAGATAAGTTTCTTTTGTTTAAACTCTTGTAATTTGTTATTGACATTTTGCAACTAAGCATGTATTAAAATTTCATCAAATTCAAAATGTTATTAACATTTTTTGTCTTCTAAACGAATGCGGAAAACGGCTATTTTTCGGCTCCTTTTTTTATATACGTTGATTTCGCGCTCTTTTATGACCCGCTTTTCTTTTCTAGGGAAATCAAGAGAAATACTTTTTTTGTACTTAGATGACAAAATAATGAAACCGCAAGTCAGTTTGCAGTTTATTTTGATTAAATTATTTTGTTTCATAAGCACATTTTATTAAAAGTGTTTATGTAGTTTATTTAATATATTAAAGTGCTATGTGCAGTAACTAAAAATGTAAATAACGTTTTCAAAATCAGTCAATCTTTTTAATGAATATCTTTGATTTTTTGTCATTTTTTTAATTTATTGTGTTATTTTTTTATAGCTTTGTCTACTGTATTATTTATTTCTGTTAATCAAGTGTATTTAGCAATTTTTTGAAATTAACATGTTTTCTTATTGGTTATAAAATTAAAAGTAATTACATATTAATATTATTTAACGATATTTTTAGTGACTGCCAATGACGCAATAAATTCAGCGTAAAAAGTTCTAAGGGTTCTTCAAAGTTCCGACTCAAATTTGCTATTTCACTCTACATATGTCTTCGTTTGGTTTTCTTTTATAACGCAGAGCGTTTCAAGTTCCTTGTTAATGTTACATGGCAACTGTTTTACTCTGTAACTAGTTTTCATATGCATTTTCCTAATTTTTAACGTGTATTTAATTATTGTCTCCGATTATTTGAACAGGTTTTCAGAAATTACTACTTGTGTCTAAAAATATACAACGGTATAAATACAACAATGATGAGATTTTTATTTCCAAATATTTAGAGCATTAATTATTTTTCTCATACTCATATTACATTTTCTAAAAGATGTTATTCTAAAATCAAATGTGTATCTCTTCTTTTAACTGTGACAATAACTAACAATTTCATTACCAAATCGTTTTCTTGAATTGGCTTTAAAGTTATCTCATTTTTGATATTGATATATTTAATGCGCGTCGTCCTAAAATTGTAGCTAGTGATAGCATACTTTATAGCTGATATAGAAATTGTTACAAAAATATCTGTTACTAAGATTATTTTAAAGTAAGGTTTAGAAATCTTTAGTATTATATTTATACAGTTTTCTTTTTTTTAAGGCACTTTCATCAATGTTTAATAGCTTGTTTTTATTTGAATTCTTAAATAATTTTCAAAATCACTAACTTTTCCATTTATAGTAAATTCGTTTTTATTAAGTTTGTGTAAATAGTATATACTTCATAAAATAGTTATTTATTGCTATAAAATCTGTTTTAGTTCGTGTTATGAATTATATCGTGTATTTAAGATTCTTAATGTAATGTATTATTTTCCGGTCCATTGTTTCGAGCTGCACATGTTACAACAAGTTCAGTTTCAAGTCTTGACATTAGTAAATGTAAACACGAGCTATTTTTGGATTGATTGACGAGCCGGCGCACTGACACTGTTTATGAGTTAGCAACGACTTGTATTTCTGTATATATATTGTATGGACAAAATATTTACGTATTATGTGTACCATGTACTAGTCTACGTTCATCGTTATCTTCAGAGTTTTTTACCTATATAAATGTTATTTTAAAGTGTTACTTGTTTCTATTATTTTGTACCTTTTATTTTACATTCCCAGATTGGTCGATATTCATTGGTCATATTGGTCGTGGCTAGCGTACACGCCTAACTACATCGACCAACCGCGAGGCTAGGGTTCGATTCCCGACGGGGGCAGGCATTTGTGTGATGAACATTCAGATGTTTGCATTTCCGGGTCTGGGTGTTTATTAAATCTGTTCTGGTATATATTTAAGTATTTATATGTATTAGAATCGTTGACTGACACCCATAACACAAGCACACAACCCATAAATTTCTTACTTTTAGATGAAGATGATGTTTTAGGGTTAGATTCAATTTGAGTGTTGTGTATGTGTGTGTTGTGCACCTAATTTGAGACTCCTTTAACAAAAAAATTGTAAAATAATTTTGTATTTTTGGACTTATATACCTATAGTTGCAATGTTATATTTTTCTTCTAAATTATTGGTCTATTGATATTACTCTAATAAGTTTATCAGTTGAGTCTAATAAATTATATATTTTCCCGTTCAAAGTTAATAAACATTCAATTTTTAATTTGTTAAATTTGATAGTTTTTCCTGTTTACTTAATGTATTCGATTTAATTAGGTCCTGAGAATTAATTAAAATAAACACTCCTTCTTGATTTTAATCAACACCATACGTTGACAAAAATTTTAAAAAAATATATATATTTTTGTAACTATCAGTTAAGTAAAAAGCTTTTGTGCAATTTAACTTTGAAAATTCTGTTCTATGTTAATTTATGAAATGCAAAAATTAATAAAAAAAAACATCAATAAATTTTATAAAATAGTGAATTTATTTCACAGTTTTTCATCAAGATATCGGATACATGATACAGTAAACACAATCCAGTTTATTTGTAATTGATTACATGTAAGGCTTAACTACACGGGTAATAAGTAAATCATAATTATATTAAAATGCTTACATAAAACATCACAAAAAATTTAAATGCAATATTTACAAGACAAACTGTTTGCACAAAAAATATAACCTTAAGATCCTTTAAACAAAGATTTTTTTTTTCATTATACAATTTTTTAAACAGAACAAAATTATTCAATTCAACAAAAATAATGTTCTACTAAAATAGCTATGTACAATATTGTGATAGAGAAGTTTAGAGAAATGTCAAATAAATTTTTGATCATAATTTTATAAATTTAACTAATATTTGGTATATAAACAAATCCAAACGTGACAATGTGAATGATACAAAAATAAAAATAATATCCATCAGTTAGAATACTATATGACTATCGAAAATATTTGGAACTATATAATTGAGATCCATATACCTACCTCGGTAGGTAGGTACGCATTACAAGCCATTAAAGTTAAATGCTACGTGGTTATGTATTACAATAAATTAAACTAGTTGCAATTACGCTATTAAAAATTCGTAAACAAAATAAGAGATCAAATGGAAATGTAACTTTATAAAAACTTAACAAAACTAAAATAATAAAATTATAATTACTTTAATTTACGCTAAAATAAATCTTCGCATGAAAAAATACATTTCAAATTTGATTTTACTTGAAGTTATATACCGACCTAGGTATTTCTCTATCGAAATTAAGGTAGGTAGGTATGTCGCCTTATGTCTATAATTGAGTAGGTTTTGTCGAACTTCACTCAAATTTAAATCGAAAAGCAAATTTCACTGAAAGCCAAAATTTTGTTAATTGCAATACTAAATCAAAATTCATGGAACTGATTCCAATGATTGCTAATGCAATAGACCACCATTTACAATTTAAGTGCAGTTTGACACAACATCATTGACAAATTAGTTACAATGACGGATGGACTTAAAAATACGTAACAAATGTCCAGAGCTGCTATGCAGTATCACTGTCAACAATACTTATCTACTATTTCCACTTTATCTCACGGAATTGAAGAGAGACGAGGCGAGGGACACTTTAAGGATAGTAATAACCATCACTAAGTTCACGATGTAGGTCGAATTGCATCTTAAGTGGTAAGGTGGTATGTTAGGCTCTCGAGGGCACTCACCTCGCCGATTGTCCTGGACTTCTTGGCCAGGTTGCCGTGATACCAAGATGTGGCATAGGACCTCGTACAGCTCGGCCAGGAGCCGGTTCAAACGAGAAAAGTTTTCTTCGGTCGCCTCTCTCTCGCTCGGCAAGTTAAATGCTATCGCCATCCTTGTCTCTCAAAGTGCCCTTTTCTACGGAAGAAGCGTGGAAAGGTTGTGGTTTATTTTGTATAAATTAATGCTGCTGTATGTATCTCGAAACTTTTTCTTCAACTTCTTCGTAAAAATTGTATTCTTCTCTTTCATCAAAATTATCAAGTTTTCTTTCTTGGTTTTAAGCCCTTTTCTAAATGCTACAAACTTTTATAAAAAACTTTTTAAGTCCAGTAAAAAATTTAAATTTTTTATCAAAAATGTTTTATAGAAAGTTCACTTTGACACTAAAATGGCACACCGAGTTTATAATGATGTCTCTATTACAGTTCAGTTTGGCGCTCGAAAAATCACAAACTCGTCAAAATAGCAAAAGTTCAGATAATTCACAAAAAGTTTGAACGTAAACATCATCGCGGGCATTGTCCGTGAAACGCAATATAGCGATAACTGACGGTACGATGACACAGTCACATTAACCACAGTATGCAAAGTTCTAAGTCTTGGATGTAAACAAACTAACAATTCGCACTGCGCTCGACAAAAGAGGTCGTCCGACAACTATTGTACGTGCGGCCCGCGCGGAAGCAGATCGTGTAATAAGGGATAATACTTGGTGCACATCATTGCCTTGCTCGACGCGTTCATCTATGTGTGCCCGGTGCATAATGTAAGCACACACTCACACCGGCGCAACCTATTTGATTATAAATAGTTGAACGCACGGTAGCACGTTCCCTTGGCACTCTACCGCGACAATAAGCTGCGACACCAGTGTTTTATCGCACTTCCACTCACAGTGTGGCAGAATACCTATCTCATGTCATAGCAGTTACATCATTTTGTTGCGCGCAATACTAGAAACGAGCTTTCTCGGTCCGATTATAGATTGAAACCCTTATGCGAAAGGGATGGAAGTAAGAGTGTCTGTTTTTACATTGGCTGTAAGAAAGCGCGGCAAACTGAATCGGCCAATCGGATGGCATATTTTGTTTGGGGTGAGATGACGTAACGATAGATTTGGAATACTCAGGGTTGTTAAACGTAAAGCATTCACTCTGCAACGAGCTTGCGGCGGTGCCTCTAATACATTTCGCGTGTCACTCGCGTATTTAACGGCTCTTTGTTTGAGCTCACGTACGCAAAGCTGGTTTTAACGCAAGTTTAGGATCGGGCCATTCGATACCGTGACAGACTTACGCGTGTGTTTTATCTGTAATTTGGTAATAGAATGTTTGTAGTTTTAGTACCGTAGGTATAAAATGTTTTTACGGTCGTGGTTTTGCCATGAGTTGGTTTGTGCAATCGGAGGTGTTTTTGGGTTTATTGTCGTTTAGAGTGAGAACCTTTGTTTAGTCTGACTCAATACGAGATAAAATTCATAACTGGTTTTAGATTCATGATACAGTTGCATAAAATTGTGGTCGTCAAATCAGTGAAGTAGAGTCAAACTTTTAAATTAATTGTAAGTTTAATTAATTTAAAAAAAATACTTAAATTTCTTTTTTACATTTAATATTTATCTTTTTTATTGCAAATTGATAATTAAAACTTATTTATTAAAAAATACACAAAAACGAATACTTAACATAAAAAATATGGAAGTGAATAAAATAATAAGTTATTAAAATTTTAAATCTTAAGTATAGTAATTTTTTTATCACAAAAAATCAGTGGCAGATTTGATCTTATTTTTTGACGAAAGTAGGTTTTAATGTTTTGACGACGAACACCAAAAGTTGTGAAAACTCATAAAAAGTTGATAATTTTAAACCCAACCAGATAAAAATACTCTCGGCATTAATAATTTTGGCTTCGAATAAACATATTGAATCAAAACATTAACAATAAGTCAATATACCTGTATAAATAAATAATATCATTACGCAAGACAACGTGCATGTACTAGAACATTAATTACTAGCGTACCACGATTTCTATACGCCTTTTTGTCGCGTGTTAGAATCAGACGTAGCTAAAGCTATCCAACAATGAAAATATTTGTCAGAGCCTTTTTTCTAATTTTATTATTAATTTTAAACTATTCTTATAAAGGAGAGCGACATAGCCAGAGCGAAAATGATGAAGGAATTAGAAGGTCTGATCAACGAGCGTGATGTCGTCGGAGCTCAGCTTGTGAGAAGGAACGACGAAATATCTCTTTTATATGAAAAAATACGGATACTCGAAATTACACTACAGAGAGGTAAAAATGTAGAAGATAATTAAAAAATAAGAAGTTAGGACAAGGTACCACAGCCTTACCTAATCCTGTCGCTAAATCCTGTTCTACCTTTACCATACCATTTAAAAGCGTTGTTAATTTTCGTTTTCAGCTAACTGTATAATTTAAATTGGTCACGTAGGAACAGAGATATTATCTGAGGTAGAAGAGAATTCTTACTAAATAATAGTAACGATATAAATGCAAAAAATGCAGATATGTTTTAGGTACTGTTGCATCGTGGAACCCCTTGGAAGCAACAGATTGAATGTACTTTTCACAAAAGCACACCACCAAATATCCACGAATGACATTGAGCTTTGGTAGATCGTGTACACATGAAATGCTGTTGCCAGAGTAGAGTAAACAACTACTTTTGTAATCAGATTGAAAGTAATCATGATTACATCAATCATGATTACTTTTAATCAAATCGTTAGTTTTGATTACAATAATCAGTTATCTGATTATATGATTATATTATATTTTTCCTGTGTTGGTCCAGGCTCTTTTGTAGAATAGACCATCAGCCTTCCTGCCAGGAAGCTAGTAAAAAGCGAGCATAGGCTTACCTTCACTAACACCGTACCATTTGACTAGGTGATAGAGTCTCGCAGCGTCGCGCGGATTGGTATTACCGCCTTACCTATCCCTGCCACCATAATGTCAGCGCTTGCCGTTGACGTGTTCCGGTTCGGAGGTTAAGATAGCCGGTAAACTTACTTTTGCTCGAGGCCTGACATCCCGGCTTCAGGTTGGCACCATTACCACCTTTGGTGTCTCTAGGTGGCGTGAATTTCTTACCATCAGGAAATCCGTTTGCTTGTTTGCCTTGCAATAATAAAAATAAAAAAATTGTATAAAGACTAAACCAGCCTTTTAGTGATTATTTATAATAATTGCGGTTCGATACTTAATCAGTCAATCGTATCACTTATGTCTGCGATTTTCCAAAAATCTGCTGATAGAATTTCGAAGGCATGGATTGTTTCATACTCTCATTATTTAAATCCTTAATCAAATTCAAAAAAGGTTTTTTGCGTGTTCAATTGCATTTTGTTTGTTGCAATTAGCGAAGATACGGTGCGTGGGGTGCATTTTCATATGCAACCATGACCAATTTACCGAAATCCCACAGACTTACGGAAGTGATGTTTGAAAAGAGGGTACTTTTGAAGTTGTTTTTTTTTTCATAACATTGGAAGGCAAACTAGCTTCCTGGTGGTAAGAAATTCACGCCGCCTAGAGACACCAAAAATGTTAATAGTGAGTTGTCAACCTTAGGCCAGTATGTCAGGCCTCAAACAAAAATAAGTTTACCGGCTATCATACGTTTCAAACTGGAACACGTCAACGGCACGCACTGACGTTATGGCGGCAGGAAGAGATAAGGCACTGGTACCAATTCGGGCCAGTCGCTGCAAAACTCTACCACCTAGTAGGATGGCTTGACAGGAAGGCAGAATATGGTCTATTCCACAAAGGAGCCCGGACCAATACACAGTGAATCTAATTTAAGCTCCAAATAGCACACAAACAAATATTTTTTTATTACTTTATTTATTTTTTACGATTTTATTTAGTAAATTAACTACCAATTAAAAAGTGTAATTCATGAGACTGATCAAAAATAAGTATGATTTTGTTATGATATCATTAATATTAATTTTATTATTCGATTTTCTAAATGTAGTTAATATGCTTTAATCAACAGAGTAATCAAAATTACGATTACAAACTAATAATCATTTTTCACCAACAGATTACTTTTTTCATTAATTTCTGTAATCTGTTTCTGTAATCATAATTGAAGATTACAAAATGTAATCGCAATCCTTAATCATGAATCTGATTACATTTTGCCCAACTCTGATTCTCAATTAACTTAATCAAGTTTGTTTACTGTGCTTTAACTCATTATTTTGAATAAATAAATAAATAAATGACATCTTTTAACCTTACAAATCCCACAATTAGCTACTCTTTATATGTTATCAAAAATTACATTCAAAAA
>DVZK01000961.1:0-10439 GCA_018236665.1 Calephelis perditalis
GTTTCAGGGAAAATAGGAAAAATATTACTTCAATATCTATAATATAAAATTGTATCGCTAAATGTGTTGGTAAGCGCATAACTGCCGAACGACGGGACCGATTTGGCTAATTCTTTTTTTATTGTATTTGTTATTACCAGGAGAAGGTTTTTATGAAAAGGAATACCGGGAAAGTTGCAGGGAAAATGAGAAAAATATTACTTCAATATTTTCCATACTAAACGGGTAAAACGAAGTTCGCCGGAGCAGCTAGAACTTAAATATTTTTGTACATCTCATTTACACACATATTCCGCAAATGAATAATTTTCTTCTTTCTTTCTTACAAATTGTATCTTCACGTTCGTATCCACAAAGATAGGCCGAGGTATAACTAGAACACCCATGACTTGCCCAAGACACTAAAGCCCACAATGTGATATGTGGTAAGCCTATCGCTAACCGGGCACATATCAAACCCCGGGCAATATCAATTTTATTAAAAAAGTAAAAATACACGTTTCCCTTTTTTTACCCTAATGTCAGTCTGGTTCGACACCTCGTGATTTTTTTTTTCAATCACCGTAAAACTAGGCCACAGACGTGATAAAAATTATACTTTGTCAATAGTATTTTATGGGCTTTGAAGGTGAACATGCAGACGTATTTCTTTATTTTGATTTTGATTGGAAAGAAATATACGCGCAGCCTGTAGATACCAAAGAAGATAGCGGAGCATTTGCAACCTCAGATGTCAAGCCTTTGTGTGAATAAATTGTCTTCTTTGGTTTGTTCTGACGGAATTGTAGCAAAAAGTAAAAGCAGCTTTGTACTCAATGGTTGTTTCTATTTGTAGGACTCTTATTCTACGATGCCGCTCTCCTGTTTTTGTCTATGCCGATGGAAATGGCGCCCAACGTGGGCATCGTCTGTTTACCACCACCGTCTACCTCGTATGAATACCAAGAAACTCCGTCAGGGACGAAGTGTTATGCTTCTGGCTGGGGGAAGGACAGATTTGGAAATGAGGGCAGTTATTCCGCCGTTTTGAAAAAGGTATAAATTTTAAAGTGAAAACTCATGTAAGTAAAAGTTATTGCCTCTGCGGTCTAGCAGCCTTGGAAGTTGACAAGCTTGTTAAGCTATGCCCGAAAAAAGTTGAACTGGAAGATATTTACAAATGTTGATTTTCTTGAGCAACACCACGAAAACGGATTTTTTTCTTAAATTATTTTGAAGGAGACGTGTTGTACTAGCGACACTCATGGTCGGGAGTATCTCAAAAATTATTATTTTATATTAGAATATTATTAGTACTTTTCAGTAAGGAATACCAATACGTGTTACGGTTTTCACACAAGATTTTGCAAAAATGATACGATCCTACTAAGTATCGATACTTGACGACCGATACCAGTATCGAGTAAAGTTCATCCCTAGTTAGGCCTAGTGTGTAAGTCTACCGTAGAATAGGGTAGACCAACCCTACGGCTCTGAACTTGACGATGTCTTTATGGCGGAAGAAATAAGTCAAGATCACGCGAGCATGTCGCTGAACAAACTTCTTCTCAGTAGTCTTTCAACACTCAACATTATCTGACTTTGACTTGACTGACTAAATGACTCATTTAACCTATGGTCTCCCCGCTTACGAGCTTCCAGACAGCGATACAGATGGTCTATTCTACACAACACCTACGTACGTTTTACGTATCTGAAGAAATTGAACCTACCTTACCTTGTCCTGAAGAATTCAGGTCCAAAATGCCGAGAACATCTGAGAACGGAAGCCTACATAAAGTTGGCGATATTTAATGCCATCAGAAAAAATGGAAATCCGGCTCCTTGTCTGTGTTTCAATTGTATAAAACTGACTTTAGGTAGGTACTATTAATGAAAATCTTACATTGTGAGTAGACCTGGTTGAACAATTTAGCATCTTCTATGTTCCCTAGTAGTATAGTAGTTTTCAAAACCGCCTCAAGCGACGAACCTCCAGCTTCTAAGACGTGTTTCAAATTTTCCAACGCTTGTCGAGCTTCCGCTTCGATTCCACCACAAACCATCTGGCCCTCCGGATTTAAACCGAGTACTCCTGATACATAAAGTGTATCACCAGCAAGAATTGCTTGGCTGAAAAAAATATGTTGAGATATTTGTAGTGACCAAAGGACTGATCGAATTTTGTTTCCTCTAAAAATGATGTTTCTTCCCGCCATTGTTTGAGTTCAACTATGGTCGCTTACGAGCTTCAATTGACCTATATCCTTCTAAAAATCCCGAATTAACCCGGGGAGAACTCAAACCAGTAACTGATTTTTCCCAGAAAAATAAAAAGTTAATCGGTCATCAGATATCAGTATTATTTAGAGTTGGGCGCCGAGTTACAAACAATCTCACGACAAAATTTACACTGGGAAAATTAGCATTGATAAATAAAAACCAGTCCTTTCTTTGGTAAACTATCATTTCCCACGCTATTAGGCTCAGTAGAAGAGACCTCCGTTCAACAACCGAACGATTACAGGTTATAGCCTTTTTAACAAGCATATTTTTAAAACACGTGCTCCTGATAGTCCTCTTTGCATAACCTTGTTACAATGTAGGAAACGAGGCGAATAAAAAGATATTTTTTTGATTTCATTAAACACATCGATTAATTTTAACAATTGGATCAACTTAGGTTACTAAAAGGTTGTGCCTCCGACGCGGCTTAGAAATAAAATCGCATGGAAACAGAATAATCAGCCGCCCACGTCATCAACGAAAGCAAGAGTGTATCAAACTCTCGTCAAAAATCTCGGATTTCCATCACTTCCCTAGGCTTTAGAGCGATATCAATCAGTCGAGATTCCAGAAGCGACAAACTTTGACAAGTTGCGGAGACCAGCCCACGAACGAAAAAGGGTTAGGCGATTTCTCAAATAAAAAACACAAACCTGTACGGTCCAACGGGTTTATAAATATGTGGTGATGAAACTATTGTCTTCGTAACTTTATTCCGTGTTTTTGTAGTTTGTTTTGCCGTCGCGTCTTTTACGTCCATTTTGGAATAAAACTACTAGTCTACTAAATTACGTATGCGATACTCGGGGTCAATAGTTTAAAACCTTGTGCAGTACGATAGCGATATTATTTACAATTACTTTTGTTTTGTTAACGATTAACTTGCTTAAATTTTGTAGATATGACAGGCAACTAGCATTTTATAAAATGTGAGTGATTTTGTTCTCTACAAGAAACTGAGATATTACAACCATGTAGGTCCTAATAAATTATTTGTGGATTTTATTATAAGTTACCAGCTTGCCCAGTCAGACGTTGTTCTGCTACTTTTTTAATGTGAATTTAGTAAAAAAAATTTGGAGCAAGTCACCCTTGTCACTTAGGGGAATGAAAAATAGATTTTGGCCGATTCTCAGACCTACTTAATATGCTTACAAAATTTTACGAAAATCGGTCCAACCGTTTCAGAGGAGTTCAATCACGCACACCGTGACACGAGAGTTTTATATATTAGACTAGCTGACCCGACAGACGTTGTTCTGCTACTTTTTTTAATGTGATTTTAGTAAAAAAAATTGGGTCGAGTCACTGTATTAGGGGAATGAAAATATTTTTTTATTGGCCGATTCTCAGACCTACTCAATATGGTCTCAAAATTTCACGTAAATCGGTCGGGCCGTTACGGAGGATGTACGAGCCAGCGCGTACAGTGTTATGTATCGTCGCATAAAGCAAATTTTATAATAAGCATTTTAATAAGTTCGCGTACCTACGGTAATCATTCACGCCGCGTGCTCGCATATCATATCTAAGGGCGGATCCAAGGGGGGGGAGGGTCATGACCCCCCCTGATCAAGGTTCTTGGAGAATAGTGTATTGGACCTAGAATAATTTCATGTATTTTTTTTTTAAATCTCATATAAACAGATATTCGAACATCAAAATAGACTAATCAACATGTGATAGGTATCTAACTTGAATTTTGAATTAACAGTTAGCATTGTTATAAAGTTTGTAATTAGTTAATTAAAACATTGGTTTACGACTTTTTTTATGTAAAAAGCAGGAAGACTCTAATTTAATGTTTTTCTAATCAAGATAAACAAAATTATGTCTTGTAATACAAAGTCAAGACTTGTATATACCTACGAAATATATATACCTATGGTATATACCTAAGAAAGTAAACATTTTTGAAAAAGAAACTGTTTGTTGTAAAAAAAAATTGGTAATCACTCTATTGGTATTATAAATGCGAAACTCTGTTACTTTTTCACAGTTAAACTGGTGGACCAATTTCTATCAAATTTTGCATGCAAATAGATAACGATCCAAATTTTAACATAAGTTAAGTACCTACTTTTTTCCAAAAAAAGTAATCCGCGGAAGCAATAAAATATGGCATGAAATTTCATTAAGTAGTAGCAAAAAAATTTATATCGGTTTTTGTTTATAACTCAGAAACTACCTATGTTAAATTAAAGTTAATCGCAGCTTAATATGTAACAAAAACATTAAAACTTTAGTTGTATGTTTGTTGTTTTGTTGTACTTTTTAACCCGACTTTCGTCGCTAGACAATTAGCTACAAACAAAATCGTTTGCTAGGTGCCATGTAACAGTTAGATACCACATTATTTTTGTGATAATTCGCGTATCACTATTTTAATACGTGGTTGCTAATATCTATTTATTTTGTTTTAGTTTATATTACTCATAATAAAACGCACAAAATAAAAAGTAACATCTATGATAATACTAGTGTTCGAAGCACTTACAATAAAGAGAAATTACAGGTCCTCTTAGATATACATACATATCTTCACGCCAAGTCCCCCTTAATGGCAGGCAGAGAGTATCGAACTTCTTTCACTTGGCAATCCAAGTGAAAGAAGTTCGCCGGGTCGGCTGGTATTGAATAAAATGTTACTGAATAAATAGGTATGTTGTCAAACGTCATATTAGATTTGGAGCTTGCTCTGACTAAACTTCGAGTATATGACCCCTCCCTGACACTAAGACTGGATCCGCCCTTGAGTGTACTTGATGAAAAAAATACTAATAAAACACATTTCATTTTTCCCCTATCGACTTGGATAAAAAAATATAATGTGTAATAAATAATCATAAAAAATCTAAATGTCCCAATGATATTCGTGCCCGTTTTCCCCTTGCTTCGTGTTTCTTTTTAACTTTTACGTGCATCGTAGTTTTGTTGGTCTTGCAAACGTCCGTAGTCAGTTGTGACCTTCAAGTTCTACGTTTGACTCCTATTTGATATGTGTATAATTGGTTAAACTGAAAGTCAGACGTGTCAATAATCGATTAAAATATTGCTAATACCGCGCGTACCTAGACGTAAGTTCGGTTACCCATAGGTACTTGGAAAACACTGGTATAAATTAATTAACATCGTCATGTTTTTAACAATGAGGCATTTTTTTCACAGGATTATCCATATCATCCTTCAATTCTACAGTCGTTTCCGTTCGGCAACAGTCCGGACATAATCCGCTCTATATCCGGCAAGACCTGGGACATGAGCAACTCTCTCGGGGGAATCTCAGCTTTGCCAATCTCCAGCGACTTGCGACCCGAACCTGTCAAGCGGTCTTACGACCCCATGCTGCAGACTAATTTAATTAGTGAGTATATTACTGTCACAGAGATATACCGTAATATTTATAAGTGCCTATAGCTCCACCGCTATTTAGTGAACAATAATTATCCTACTTTATTTTAATCACGGGGTCTAAAGGTTTAGAAGCGCGGGATCTATTTAAGTGCTACTATTATGTGAACCATGGATCAGTAACAACGTTTAGGTGCAGGACAGTTATGCATTAAAAACCATTTAAAAATAGGAGTTCACGTATTTCAGGCACATCTGACTACGACCGCGACGGTCCCATCGTTAGCGAAGAGGAGTACGAAGAAATGATGGATAAGCTGCGAGCCGCCGACACGCTCTACACTGAGTACACGCTTGAGGAAATCATTTACCAACTCGCCAAGGTAGCGTTTTGACTAAACTTGTCCTTATTGATTTTCATAACCATGTCGTTGGATGAAGAGTTAGCGCAGACGCCTAACTCCAACAACCAACCGCGAGACTCGGATTCGATTTCCGGCAGGGACAGGCATTTGTGGGATGAGCATCTAGATGCCTGCATTTCAGTGCCTGAGTGTGTTTATTAAATTTATTCTAGTATCCATTTAAGTATTTCTATGTAGGTATCAGTATCGTCGACTCACACTGACCTATCATGTTATAAGTATGCTTACTAATTACCTACTGTGTGTTTGGATTGAATTACAATAAACGTAAAATGTTTATTTACAATACTATTACTTCTTCGGCACAGATTGCTTGATTGATAAATATACTTAGATATAATATATTCATTGAAAACGTCCCAGAGCAGTTTCTATGTATCAAATAACTTGCGGAGTTTCCAAAATTTTGCTTGGTTACTTCGGGATAGCTTCGAACTTATTTTTTTAATTTTTATATTGTTATTTTATATGAAATGATGGATGTTCCAGATGATGTTCTCCCAGTCGCTGTCGCGCGAGCCGGCGGCGGCGCGGGCGGCCACTCAGCGGTTCATGGCCTTCCTCGAGCTCGAGGCCGAGCGCGGACAGCTCTCGCGCACTATCGAGAAGAAAGTACTCGGTAATCAGCTCTTTTGTAACTCTGAAGTGTTCAGTGAAAATGATATGTAACTAAAGAAAAGAGTAGTTAAACCAGTGACTCTTTACTATTTAAATTACATCTTTATCCGTGAATGATTTAGTTGGTATCGTATAGAATCGAACCTAACGGGATAGAATGTAATAAAAATACTTGTATATCAAGGAGTAGAGAGGAAACACCAAAACGACGAATAGCGTGATCCAAAACATTAACTTGTAGTTAATTATGCCTCTATTCTCAAATTAGCAAAATTAATTCAACCGTGGTCTGATCATCGCATTTACGCATTTATTGTCAGATGCGTCTTGATCGTTTCAGCTTAGTGACAGCTCAATTAAACTATCTGCTTCGTCTTCATTGTTGAATATTCAAAATAGGAGTTGGGTCCCTTTATAATGTTTAAAAACCATGCGATATTCACTATTACAAAGTTGCTGAAAATGTAAACAAAAATTATTTATACATTCTTAAAGTATAGCGCGAAATCACGACTCGTTGGATATCTTTTCGTGTTTAAGCACATCTGTAAACTCCTGCGCGCAGGATTTTACTGTTGCAGCCGCAGCTGCAGTTAAATAGCGACATGCCGCAGGAATGGGGCTACCTTTAGCACTAGCTACTGAAAGTTTGCTGAAGTTGCGTAAAAAACACAGTAATTTCAAACTCACTCGAGTCAAATAGACACCGGGTTGAATCTATAATCTATCACTAGTCAGTTTTTTTTCCATACAATAGCGAGGCTCACAAGACGCTTTCTCTAATAATTGCGAACATAAAGGATAGAAATGGTATTGTCGAGTTACTCACACATTGTCATAATTTAGCCAGCGTTTTACACAAGCCACATTATAGGTCAAATTAATGCACTTTCGGATAGCATACATGCCGGGTCTCACGGCAACATTTTATCACACAGCAATCATCTCCACTCTCATATCATTAAATAAGCATTATCTTGTTATCAAAATAAAATGTATGACGTCTTCTCATAATGCTGCAGTTTTAATGTAGATACCGTCCCATATGAGCATCTTTATTACATGTAGGTACCTGTATGAAGTGACTCCATAAATATATTATGCTAGGATACTAAGCATGAAACGTAAATGTAATATTTTACCTTATAAAACCGAAACACGACAGTCTCTAGCGCTATTTATAGATGATAATAACGGGTAAAGCGCGGGGGGTTCATATCCGAATGACTCCACAATGTAACTGATGACACAAACTGAACAATCTTCCACTAGATCGCCCGCTGGCGGTTTGTGAGGACTATGTTCATGTGGTTACAGTTGGGTCAAATTAAAAGCGTGCTGTTCGTTTATGGCATTATGTACGCTACGATACATCACCATGCAGTTGCAACAGTGGCGTTCACATAGTACTAGACGTGGGGGACGGTGAGGTCGTCTCATCCATGTAATGAATAATAATGTGTATATTGTATCGTGACGTACGCAGACGTGATGATCGCGGCGCTGACGGACACGATCGGCGACCACCCCGAGCTGCTGCAGGCTCCGCTCACGCCCGCCAACAGGTACCTACACACTATACACATACCACACACACCACTACCTACCTAACTACACGCTATAATTGCCCGCCCCTACTCTCAACGATTAGCAAATGTATTTGGAACTCGACTTTTTTTATGTTCGAGCTTAGGAACGAGTACACAGCTCTCTCGAAGGTAAAGACAACCGTGACCGGAATATTTATATAATATTAATAGAGTCATTATGTCGACAGGAATAGGTAAAGCGGTGGGTGTGCCTTACCCGGACAAGCTACTGAACTACATTTTAACCCTCGCTTGTCTCTTTTGAGCTACCTGGCAGAGAGGCAGGGGTCTATTCTTCGGAGCGGAACCGGACCAACACGGGGAAAACATACTTCATATTTGACAAATTCGGTATCATCTTCTTTTCATATCTATCAGGCTGATAGCATGCCACTCATGTCGCGGAAAACTATTTGTATTTAAAATAAAAATAAAATCATTAACATAGTTGTATTTGCAGGATAATGCGTCAGTTCCTGGATACAAGCACAACAGAACCGAGCATGTCCCGGGCAATCCTGGCCGCGTACAAGGACGAGCTACTGAAGGGACCGTCTCTACACAAACTACCGTTCCCTGAGAGGAATTAAAGAGCCCTACTCTACCTTTAGCTAATGTTACGATTAAGGTTACCAGCTCAAAGGCTATAAATCCTTAATTTTCCTTAATTCCATTCTAAAAATTCCTTAGATTTTAGATGCCTCAGGCATTTTTAGAATTGAACTTTTAACAAAGCTAAATAAAAAAAAGATAGGAAAGAAGAATATAGTTCTAATTTTTTTTAAATGGTAAAAATAATGACAATCTGCATTGCTGGGTTGCTTATGAGAGATACAAATATGTGTCAAAGAATTATTTTCCTGTGTTGGACATCCAAAACAATGTTAAAATTAAATACATAAATAAATTTAAAAAATGCCCACTCATGCCCAGCCCAAATCTATGTCATCACATGAGTTTGTTATAAACACTAGGAACAACTACTTACCACTAAAATGATGATTATTAAAACCCGTTGTAACTGTCAGATTTAAAATATCGAAAGTAATTTTGAGCAGTGGTAACCCTAATTGAGGTTAACTTGCGTTGATCTCCCAAGTTTATGTTACTGTTAAACTTATTTTATATTTTAGAAGTAGTGCGCACATATTTTGTACATTGTAAAACTATTGGCAACAATATATTTTGTGACATTAACCGCTCGTTTATATATTTAGTGTTATATATCGTTCACGAATGCGATTTTCTGAAAATCTGAATTTTCAGCAAGTTTGAATGTATCTTTGCAAATACAATACAACAAACTTGAATAAACGATACTTGAGGCCGTAATGCCTCTTCTGTGGTACCTTTTTATTTGTTGGTAGCACTGTTCTGGTACGTTAGTACCTACAACTGCTATTTACTCCGTGCACCTGGCTAGAGAAAAACAAACAGACGTAGGTCTTAGTTTTTCAATGTTTCATAGTAACTGGCAAGTTTGTTGCAAGGTTGCTGCACAACCTGGGTACCGTGACCCATTATTAGAATCTTCATCATTATCACGTTAGATATAAGGTACAGAAAGCGACATACTTACACCAAGGACACACTGGTCTTGTCCTTCATTAATAAAAAACATCACAGTACTTACGAAGATCACAATATATGGAAATGAATAAGTATTTAAGGCAAGGATTTCCACTTGAGACGTTATGGTTGTTTCTTTAAATATTATATAATAGTAAAGGATTATTTATTAAGAGCAATTTATCCTTATACCATTAAAAAGAACAATCATACCATGTTCTTGTTGTTGTCGTGTGTTAGCTTCAGGACGGTTATAGGTAGGTATACCTTACTAAAATACCTATTCAAAATGAAACTGTTAAAAGTTGACATTTAAATGAAATAAATTCAATTTACAAACAACTTAAATAAAATTGTATACGTTGATATAAAGTAGGTAAACGAATCTTTTGCTCAACACTACAATCCGAAAACATCTGGTTTTTTTGCTGTCGGTTCACCGAAAAACCATTTGCGGTATGTACACAGCCGGGCCGACAAACATAACGTTTAACAACTGCACTTCCATGTAAATGGGCAATTTGGTGGTGACAAATTCGAGGCTTTTACACGCTTTGCTTTTATTTACACGGAGCGGACCATTGGCGCGGCGCCATAGGAGGGGACGCTGCGCAGGGGTGAC
>DVZK01000962.1:0-10437 GCA_018236665.1 Calephelis perditalis
TAATGTGATAGGTGGCAAGCCTATCGCCAACCGGGCACATTTCCAATCTCGTCCAACATTATTTTTTTTAATTAGATAATTGGAAAAATCCAATTTTCTTTTTGTTGGCTGACCAGGGATTCGAATCCTAGACCTCATGCAGTCAAGTCCAACACCCGGACCGCTAGACCACAGAGGCGACTTTATAGTTATTTATAAAGTGTAGTCCATTGTATTAATACCATAAACAAAAAAAATATCTGACACAACATAGTAAGAGAGGCGCTTACAAGATGGGCCAATAATAATTATCTTAAACCATTGAGCAGCTGGTAGATGTTCTTTATTAGATGTAAGCTTAAGCATACATATTTATAAAATAGACCAACAATATTAGGCCAATAAAGCATATTAGCAGAATGTAGGGTTTGTAACATTTATGGGCGGGGTCTAATAATGACCATACTTATTACAATACTTTTTGTTTGCAGATTTCCCAACAAGTCATTTTCAACTAATTCCACCGAGTGATAATAAATTGTATGTTACTAATTTTACAAACAATGATTACACTAAAAGAGTATGTAACGTGGACAAGATGAAAATAATAGACCTAAATGATTGGATTGCATGTATAGTAGGCATGCCGCTGGGATCAAAGGATCATGCTCATTCGTCTAACTTAGATCTTGAAGTGCTGCTTGAATGCTCAATGGAACCTAACAGTAGTTGTACTGACAATAGTATTATACCTGTAAGTTTTTCAAAAATAAACACAATATTTGATACTTATAAAAACAATTCTATGTGTTAATTCAAGTTACCCTCTAGGCGTGTGCCATATTTCATGAAAATCGGTTCAGCAGTTTTTGCTTTAGGGAGTAAAAAACATGCAAACTTTCATATTAATAATATTTGGGTACTTATTGTCATTGTGTAACTATTTGTGATTGTTTTGATTGTTCTAAATTTTTTATAAACTTATAAGTGCAACTATTAGATAATTAGAACCTGTCAAGTAACAAAAAACTCATTTTTTGTTTGCAGGATTGTGGCAATGTTAAAAATGTTGCAGTTTTTATAAAATAGGATGGCATTTATGCAGACATATTTTTTACAACATAGTATGGTGGTTGCCTGAGGCTAGGATACCCTAGAGATAGGAGGCTACTCTCTAAGCTGCAACTTGACAATGATGAGAAATAAAGGCAGGCAGGATATAATAAGGTCAGGCGGGATAATATAAGGTGGTTTTATTAAGCCATCACTACACTATCTAGGTGGCAGAGTTCTGTGATAACTTGCCAATATAAAAAGACATCTTGAAAAAAATTGAATTATGTTTTATAAAAAATCACAAAATATGTAAGTCTACAGTTGTTGGAGGGATTACTATGTTATGAAGCAATATAGAATTGAATATAACTTTGAATAAATAAATAAATATCTCTGGTCAAGTTACACAAATTGGATCTAACCCCCAAGTATGCAAATTATGTGCTTGTGTTATGGGGTGTTAGTCAGACACATAGAAATACTTGAATGAAGACAGCCAGTGGAAAACAGACACCAGAATAAATTTGAAAAATACTCAGAAATGCAGCCATCAAAATGTTCGTCACACAAATGCCTGCCCGAGCCTCACAATTAGTCGGTGTAGTTAGGCGTGTTTGCTAGCTTCTCAACCAATTTGGTTTTTATCATACATAGTATTTTGAATATGATTTTTTTATAACATTCATCTTTGACATTTCCGTTTTTAGAGGTCCGTGAATCTTCTACTTGTGTCTCAAGAAACAACACTTACAATTTACTGATTTATAATAACTGGATTTTTTTTTCAGTTAGAGTCAATTGGGGAACCATTAGCATGGAAAGCAGGTTTACATTTATTAATTATATTGAAAACAAATGTTGAAAATCTTAGTCTCGTTGGATTCAATTATCTTGGTGGTGAAGTTATAATAAACCACAAACTACCAGTCAAGAGTATTGAAAGTAAGCATATTTCTTTTTAATTTAAATGTGATAATAATTGTAGCTTTGGCATATCTCTTAATTTGTTTGTTTTGTTACCTCTCATACAGTGGGACTTAGTTTTCTCGGCTAGCCATTGATGCCCTGCTTAGAAATCTGCCTATATCTTTGGGGATATGGACGTGAATATGCATTTTTTTCTTAATTAAAATTTCTCATGAAAAATATTACAATTATTTTTTTATATTAAAGTGTGAAGCCATCATCAAGTTATATACAAATTCAATATTCAAAGATACAAGTGTACATTTCAATTCAATAATTAGCACAAAATCTGTAACTAATAAAATTTACATATCTAGTTGTAATATAAGCATTTATCTCAATTGCCTGCCTGTCTATTTGACACTCTTTTCTTAGTCCCACTTAACTACAAGCATTTTTCTAGCTGTGAAAATACTTGGAGAACCCAATAAAGCTACAGATCTTTCATTAAGAGCACCTCGAAACAGTATTAAAACAAGCCTACGAAGGCCACCCAGAGTCTTCCAGTGGTCAATACATGCGGAATTGTTAAGAAAACTGTCTGATATTGTAGAATCAAGAAAATTTAATGTTGAACAAGAAGTTGACCAACAGTTAGTTTTGAAAATTGCTAATGTTAGTCCAGATTGTGCACTGAACAACTTGACTGCTATGGACGAACCTACACATACAAAGACTGTTTTAGTAGAGCAATCGCAAGATATGGGAAATATATCTAATCATAAAACATATAATAATATATCAGAAATTAAAATTGATACAAACCTAGATTTAAATAACCATCTTGTTTGTGAAAACAATATAACATCTAATGACATATCTCTGAGAAAATCACCAGATGTATTACAAAATACAAGTAGTAATAATATTGTTAAGACTGATAAGAAATCTCTAAATGTTTCAAATAAGTCTCCAAGTATGTTTCCTAGAAATAATATAAACAAATCGCCCGAAAGAAAAGATAGAATATCAGAAATAAAAAACAAATTACCAGAAGAGGAAGTAGTAACAGAAAAAGTTATAAAAATTCAACATAATATTTCGCCAAAGAAAACAAAGTTGAATCTAGATTTAAAGAAAGGGCATGGGCATATGTCTTCATCTCTAGTAAATATTTCTAGTCAAATACAATCTGTAACCACACATAAGAAAGTTACAAGTACTACAGTGCCAGTGAAAACTCAGAGTCAGTCTGAGGTAGCTAAACGTAAACAAGTTGAGAGTTCTCAAACATCAAAAGGTTTGAGAGGATCCCGTCCATTAGTTAATACAAAGTCTCCAAATGTTCTTATATATTCTGAAAGCATAGTGGCTAGAGATAATTTAGAAGCAACATTGAAAAAAGTTTTAGATTGTGATAGGTAAGTTTTCTATGTATCTTGGTATTTCCTATTATCTTCTTCTTGCTACAGATTGAAGGTGCTTAGAAAAACTTAATAGTAAACAAATTCTTTGAAATGCCATTTAATACCTTACTGTATACCTAATCAAATCAAAGGACTTACAAAGCTTGTACTATTCTAAAAATGAATATTGTGATGTTATAAGCTTACATCTTTTACTGTTGCACTTGTTGCAGTGGACAATTTGTAATGACTTATATTAATTTAATAGCCTCAGGTTCAATGTTCTTATTTTAACTTATTTTTTTACAAGTGAGTAAGTAGGTTATTTTATGCTGGAAAATACATGTTGCCTGTAGATAGATAGGTAGGTGTGTCCGCAATCAAATAGAAAGACGAGAGTGGCGAGATAAAGTTATGCAGCACTGGTGAATGTGTTGTGTATGGTATAGGTACACAGTGCATAGCGTCAGCTCAGAGGCGCTGACCGGAGGGGCGTGGCGCGGGCGCGCGGCGCTGGTGGCTGTAGCGGGCAGTGCGGGAGCGGGCGCACCGCTGCTGTTGGCGCACTTGCTGGCAGGCGGCCGACTGCTGGCGCTCTGCTCCGACTTGTTGCACACCGTGCTACCGCACTACAAGACCGCTGAGGTATACTTCTCACCTCACTTCACCCTATTTATGGCTAACAGGGATTTCAATTGACAAGTTGATTGCAAGAAAAAAATCGGTTTTAGAAAACTAACCAGATTATGATCTAAGTAGTATTATTTGTTGCTTTTAATGTTGTTTGCATATTTGCACAATTAGTGCGTATATTTCTGTCTACCATCAACAGCATTAAAAAGTTACTTTTTGCTAATTATCTTTGTAAAATGAATGCCTTTATTCCGTATCAACGTTTCTCCGATTTTTCTTAATAATATTTAATTAAAGATGGCTTACGTTTGAAGCGAGATGCTCTTTTTTTTAATAGCAAAGACCACATAAAAGTTGATCCAGTTGAAATCGGTAGGCAAAGACAAAGATTAGAATAAAAAATTGTGTTGAGTTTAAAACTGTCTAGCAACAGATCCTTTGATTTAGTTGGCTTTATTTTATACACTTAAATTGATGTTATATAAAAATTCTACCAATTTTCTTAATTTTATAGTCACTTGCCCGGTTGGCGATAGGCTTGCCACCTATCACATTGTGGAACTCAGTGTCTTCAGCTAGTCGTGGGTGCCCTGGTTGTGCCTCTGCCTACCTCGTCGGGGATATGGGCGTGAAGATACTTTTAGAGTCACTTTAATTTATTTTCTTTTTTATTCTTCATTGATTTTTGTGTTTTGATATTCTGGCTTTAGTTTTATTACTTTTTCTAATATGCTCATCAAACCCTCAGAAAGAAATTAATTAGTGTATTCTTTTTAATTTCAGATAAGAGAAAATGAAATTGTCCAATTCTCGTACGACGAATGGAAATCAGTGAAAATGAAACATCACATCTTTTGCTACCAAGCATCACCAGCTAAAAAGCAATTCTCCACCGAAAGTGACAGGCAGTAAGTTTCTTAACCATGTGAAAGCTTTTTGTTTCTATTGCAGGAACATTTAATATTTTTTCTCTGTTATAACTATACATGAAAAATATAGAGACTTGATATATTTCATCATTTAGGTACCTTACATAGTGATTAAATAAAATATTCTTTGTATAACACTAGATATTAGGGATTTTATAGTCTGTTGACTGTTAATGAGTTTTAGCAAGAGACTCAATTAAAAACTTTTAAACAAAAATGTATTGAAACGGATTTGTCCTTCATAGTTTTGCAACTTTGTATTAGACGTTAGGCGTATTTTATTTTTGGTTTCTAGTTCAGTTACTTGATGAACTTATTATTCTACCATCTACGTGTATGGGTACAGTTTGACCATTACCGCTGTACAGCGAGACAGCGGAAGATTAAGCTATATCCTGCCATTATTAGACACGCATTTTGTTTTGTTTCTAATTATGGTAGACTGGGAGTGATGAGGGCGGACTGACAAAGCGTAACTAACGGGCAACAAAAAATATACTTCCCCTCGTCTAGCCGTGCGCATACCAAAGGCGCGGTCGAGCGGTAATTGTCAAACTATAATACCCATTCTCTCGGTTGCAAATTTCTAATTGATCCTAAACATTTTATTTGAAGAACGCGTTCTAAAAATAGGTTTAGTATTTTGTTTATTATATGAATAAATTGAAACATTTTATTTGAAGAACGGGTTCTAAAAATAGGTTTAGACTTTTGTTTATTAGATGAAAAGTTTCTGTCCTTATTTGTATTTATAAAAAGAAGGAAAACATGAATTTAGTTAAGTTTTTCTCAAAACTTAGATGAAGTGTGTAGATGTGTTGGAGGTTCATGTTTATTGTATATTAGTTTGTGTATTTTTAGTACAATATCACCAGCTTTGAAATTGTGTACATTTGCCGTGTATTTTAGAGTAATTTGGATTTGTGTAAAACTGTACATTCGTTTTGCAGAGCCAGTTTGGAAGCCAATACTTGTTGGTACGCAATATGATATGCCCTTATTTCTATTACATTAATATGCTATGTGTATTATTTACATTTGCTCAGTAATATGCTTGCTTGTTATTAATTTAAATGCGGCTATGTCAATGCTTTATGTAATGTGGCTTTAGAAAATTTTAATGCTATGTTGTTACCAAACTTTATCAATTAATATTTCGAAACATATTTATAATAAATAAAAAAATATCCAAATTTGTTTTTTTCATAATGTAAAGGTTTTGTAATATCTTTTGTATCTACTTCTATGTTTAAATTAATATGCAAAAGCTATTTTCATACTTAAATGTGTTGTTTCCTTAATCGAAATTGTATTTAATTATAAAATCAAAGTTCTATGTTTGCTTCTTAGAGTATGCTTAGTTTGAAGTTCTGTAGCCAATTGACGGAGCTACATTTTTTTTTAAATTTTACCTAAATTTTAAGACTAAGACAGCTAACGAACAAGAAAAGCTACGAAAACGCGTTTACCCGCTTTAACAGATAATTTTCTTAAAACTCAATGCATTGGCTTCATATGTATTATAACATTTGTGTTGTTATTTTTTAGAAATTAGAATCTTGCTAGAGTAATTTTTTTAAGTACTAAAGTTATACAAAGGTAAATCGGTAATTTCGTATTTTAACGTTGTATATAATGCTGTATGTAAATATATAAAACTGTGTAATGCAGATAAGTTAAAAGAAGTGATGTTCACGATAACGAATAAATATTTACTCATTAATCACGAAACCTCGATAACTATTGGGCTTGAAATGTAAAATTAGGCAGAGAGGTAACTTATAAACACGAAATGTCAGCTCAGAATAACTATATATAAAATGAATAACAGTAATAATGTCCGATAACTAATCAGAACTATCAAAAGAATGAGCCTCACGCTCTTTGTCACAACTCATATCGTTTTGAAAATAGATTTGACACCTCTGGATGACGTGTTAGCTTATCTCACCTTTTACCATAAAGCGCTTTTACTGCTTATTCAATAAATTATAGCTATGAAAAATTAACGCTCATGGTTGTGTTCCGTTACGTTACTAATGTAAAACTTAGGATTAGTGATCGTTTATTTCTTTGCGTTTGAAACAAACTATGGATTATTTCGAAAACGGGCGATGAAATCCTACCTCTACATCACCGAACTATATATAGTATCATTGATATACCGAAATATTGACAATGTAATGAGTATCACACGTACACGTTATTGGATATTAACGTACGTGTTAACGTACACGTTATACGTATTGGATAATGCAAGTTAAAAATTATATTGGTACATATATTTGTAGGCAAACCAGATACTCCGGGCACCCTGGCCACGAGCTAGAGATCCAGGTGCTCGCCTCCGAGGAGACGTGGCGCACTCCGTCCCTGCTGCAGGCCACGGACCTGACCAACAAGGGCGTTGCTATATTTTCACAGGTTAATGTGTTTTCATTTCGCTATTTTGGTTGTTTTTTAATGTTGTAGTTTGAGAGTGCTTTGAAATTTTCTTTTTATATAGTATTCAGGAATAATTATTAATATTTATTTGCCCGCGTCTTCATCTGAGTTAACTTCGCAATAAACTCTGATTTTTTTTAAATTACTTCATTATAGAAACCTATAAAGCGACATTGCAACATTTCTGCGTAATCTATTAAAATGTGTAGCTAAGTCGCTAGAAAGTGGACATTTTTAATTTTATTTATCTGTTATAGTAATGTAATTATGACAATATTTTTTGCCTTCCGGGCGAAAAGTGGTAGCTTTCCTAGCTCTGCGCTAAACAAAATTGCTGTTATCCGGTTCCATCTGGCAAAACAATATGAACACCTCTTGAAAAAAAAGTAAAGCATCTGATCATATTGCTTGTTTGTTTACTTGCGTCTGCCCTCAAGATAATATACAATTATGCAACAATAGAAAATAGTTTATAATACCCGTGAAATGTTTTAGGTTCACTTAGAAACTGATCCAACTGGCTATTTAGGGGAAGAGGGCACACAGAGCAATGAGGCCAGAATTGAAATATTACACAAAATACTAGGTGACATACTAGGAATGCATGTCAAAGACGTCGGTGATTTGCCCAAGGTTAAATATACAAGAGGATATTTCTTAGGCAATCATGTGGTAAGTGTATTACATCATAATAGCTTCGGTTATGGTACTTGCTGTATGATTTAGTTATTTATTTAATTGCGGGTAGTTGTAAGTTTTTATTTTTATATGAAAAAAACGCCAATTATTAAATCCAATAACAAGTATTAATGGCAGTCATTCTCTGTCATTAATGATTTAAACACTTTGTTAATTATAATTTAAGTGATTAATTTAGATAAGTAACATTTATTTCTATAATCCAATAGCTTGCAAGTACTATTAAGAAGTATTATTATGTTGCCCCTAACTGCCTTTGTTTTGAGATTATTGTTATTCAATTTTTTATTTCAATTATGGTTTGTACGTGCTGTTTTCAGTGACCCTTGCCTTCAGACAATTACGAATCTATACTATTTATACTATTAACTAGTATTGATAAAAGCCATCACGGTACCACCGCTCACACTCCTAGAAGTGTAGTTAGTCCTCTTTAAAACATTCCAACATACTTGTGATAATATTTGATCCATACTTAAAGCCAAATAAAATTATTTAATTTGCAATTTCCCATCATAAAAATGTATACGTATTATGGCGTGACAAAACAGGCAAAATAGTGCGCTATGAATGAATTGGACTTACCGAAAGCCTAAATAATTTTAATTGAATATAATTGATAGAATCAGGCGTTACTTTGTAGATATCCATACTTAAACAAAATCATATTTTTTAGTGGAAAGTTGCAAAGTTTTCCATTGTATTTTTATTTTCAATATGATAAGACTTTGTGGCACACTACCATGGCCAACGATAGTATCTGATTTTTAAAACGTTACATATTTGGTCCACTCAAGTATTGATGATCAATAGTGTCAACCCACGAAAAGTCGGATTGGTGACTGTTAAATATTAATCTATCATGATAGTATTTTATGAATTAAACATTTTAAAAAAAAGTTTTGAGTTAGCTATGGTTATAAGCAACATAAGTTAATGAAGAATGAGAAAAATCTATTTTTAATTAAAAAATTAAAAAAGACTTGTTTGACTACAATGAATGTTTTTATCAAAATTTCATCAGAAGGAAACCTATGCCTAGAAGGTCTTGATAAGCATGCACCTCAATATATCGGTCAATATCTAATATCTTCACAATCAAATTTCAAAAGAAAACACTAACAACTTTTTATTTTTTTTCATCAAACATATCGAATAAACCATGAAGAAAACAATTCAATTAAATAAATTTCAGCAAATATAACTTCCAAATTAACTAGCGCCATCTACTTTACGCTTTTCTGATTATCTACCGTTGTGATATTATTGTTATAAATTATTTAATAATTTAAAAACAATACTTTCGTGGTTTACATTAAAAACGAAGAAGGTGTAAAATTCAATTTAATGATGTGTTTGGGCATCATAAAAATTAAAAACTATGATACGTAGAATAATTATTAAAATAGATTACAGTCGAAGTCGTGTGGGCGGCGGTACCAAACGGACAGTACCTAATGTAGTTTATGTATAAGTGCAATGGTAAAACTTAGTATCAATATTGTAGATTGAACCATGTAGCTGCTTCAAGTGAAACAAAAGATGCACTGTTTTAAGTTGTAAATGTATAAGTACCGCAAAATATTCGGAACATAGAAGTGAACCCGTGAGTTTCCTGTGTAGACCCGCCTCGAGCTCTATCTGTAACAATGTCCAATGTGCACTGCGCTGTGTGGTAAAAATGTGTGTTAAAATAGGTGAATTTCAACACTGCTGTAGAGAAAGCTCTGTGTGTGATTGGTATTAAAACATATGCGCTAGTGATCGTTAAAATATGTTTGACTTATTTATAAATCTCCGCCAAAAATAACTAATGAAATCTTAGTTCTACAGAAGTAGTAGACCTCGATATTTAAAATTAGTCAAGATACTAAGCCATTATTTGGTATAATTTGACGCACAACACTATTTCTGACGTCACTTCATTACCTTGCAAAAGTCTGTCCAAAAATTTGGCGCAAAAACATCTTAATATGTTTAGCCATTATACGATATATTGACATATTTTGATAACAGTCTGTTTTTATTTAATTATTAATTAAAAGCCAGATATCTTAAGCTTATAACAGTTGTGAAATTGTAAAAACCGCGAGGTTAGCAACAAATTAGTCATTAAAAAAAGCCTATAGCAAAGGCACTGGCTCTAATGCAAGATTTATAGGCTGAAAATATTACACTATATTTGGCATTTTAGAATAAACAGACAATGAACTTAAATAAAAAAATGGCGTGCTACTTTTCACACTATAAAATGGATTTAACTTATATCCGACTAAAATGATTTAATATGCAATTTCCGCCAAAAAATGTATACGCATTATGGCGTGACAAAACAGGAAAAATAGTGCGCTATGAATGAATTGGACTTGTCGGAAGTATCTGCT
>DVZK01000963.1:0-10436 GCA_018236665.1 Calephelis perditalis
AGACAGAGTGGAAGGAAAAATACAGTGAAAAGGTAAAAAGGATGGAAATCAAAAAAAAAAAAAAAGTTACAAAATAAGCTAATAGATACATAAAAAATTAATGTAAAAAAAATACATACATAATATAAAAAATAAAAATAGTATTTTTTTATATTATGTATCTGAATACATGAATACTGAATGCTGAATGAAGGTAGCTGGCTGATGTGCCATCCGCATGGTCTTAAGTGTCAGAGTGAGGTCGAAACTCTAGTACTTGTATAGAAAAATTCGCTAACCTCTTTTAAGGTACATCTCGGACGAAGTAGTTCACTTTTTTCTGCTTATGAGTTTCGATCAATAACCCACCTGGAAATCACAGCAGTCACCCACAGCACAAGTAGCGTTAGGTTGTAGTTGACATTCACTGGCCCGGCAGCAAGCACTGCATTCTGGGCTGGGATGCAATCCACAGTCGCACTCCTCTCCCGACTCTAGGAACCCGTTTCCACAGGTTGGAGAATCGAATAGGCGCTTTGGTTTATTCCTGTTCAAAATTTTTGCAGATATGCAATGCGAATGTGGAAGGATGTAGGTACTTAGACTGATGTTCCACGATCAAATCGCTCGGATTTTATCTGAGGATGGCGTCAAAAGTCTCCGAAACCGGTGTGTTCGTATGAAAAAGGAATGTATGTGGCGGAAGGAAGCCACTCAATACTCTCTGCCTACCTGTGTATTTACGAAATTTTAGTCAAATTAATTTACCAGGTAATTCCTTAGACAAATGTCACTGGTATGGCTTAAAATCTCCCGCAAAAGCCTGAACCTAAGATTTTCTTCCTTATTAAGAGTCCAATATTAAATCAACAATCAAAGTAGATCAATAGTGGCAGAAATTGCAGTAACGAATGCAGAAAGTTATCTACCCTCCAAATCAAATCACGACAATAACAAGCACTTTCAAGATATTGCGGCATAACAAGGCCAGACATTGGAAACGTACATCTTATCACCTTGTAGTGGTATTAGTACTTACACGTTGTCAACTTAAGGCTGAGAACCTTTAATTGACATAGCACTAAATAAGATGGTTAAGAATTAGATGACTTTTAGATTCAGGTTTAAAAATAAAATCTGATCTTACCTTAAACAATAATCCATTCCTCTTTCAAAAGCCATCGCTAAATATTGAAGGCTACAAGAGGACCAGTGAGGCGTAGTTACCGAACTAACACTAGGACTCATTACACACTTTTCATCAGGGCACTCACAGTCAGGTCCAACATCGTGTTCTATGCCAAAGTTGTGACCAATCATATGCGCTATGGTAGAGGCCACCAGGCCCGTTATTTGGGAATGGTTTGTGGATACACCACCAGAGAATTGATGAGAACAAATGGGTCCTTTAAGCGCTTTTCCAAGAACACCATCGGTAAATTGATGATGGCTGAAATTCAGAAGAAGTTTAAGTTACAAAAAAGAAAGAGCCGGCAAATTTGTTAAAATCCGCTGATTCCAACGGTTTTTTCTGGTTTTGATAAGGTTAATTAAGTTATTGCCGTATGAAACCTCGGCTAGTGTGATTTACATCAATTTATCCATAGCCAACACATGAAATCGCAAAAACCCTTTCTTTCACATGAAACCGCAGAATCAGAATATCAAAAAAAAATAAGAATGTTCTATGAATGTGTCCACTAATTTGTGCAGTACTAATTAATGTGTTCTTTTAGCTAATCAGATTTCTAAAAAGAAAAATCATGACTTTAATGATTATTACGAAGTACGTATAAGAAGGTTAAGTACGTTTTTAAAACATCGCTTAGATTTACTTACGTTAAAAGTTGTGCATTGTCATTGGGTATATCTAGAGTGAGTCTATCTTTTCTGTACTTCAAGAAGTTGGTTAAAGTTTTATCTCCATCGGATTCAATTGCTATTTCATTTCTTTCGGTCCAGACAACTACTCCAACTAAGGCTATATAAATATTTAGAGGTGCGTAAATCTGAAAATAAAGTGAATAATCGAAGATTACACAACGTGATTTTCAATCTCAATACGAGTAAGCATTGCGCTCGTCATATGGCACCGGCCACCGGCAGTCAAAGATACCGGTCATGTGAGCATGTGCACGGCATTACCAAACAGTAGCATACATGTAAATATTCTCGGATCTCTTGGCGTAGGGATGTGATGATCCCATTGCACGATAGTGAAAACCTCGTGTTTTTTTCGTCCGTATAGATTTCAATGTCACACCATTTGCTGCCACCACAACGTTAGTGGATGATTTCACCATGTACTCCTTTAGATATGAGTCACAGACAAGAGAAAGTAATCTATATATAAAAAGTTAATATTTACGATTATTCACTTACCGAATTAATGATATTGGCCACGTCTTTCAAGTTTCGGTGTACCACGTCTAAGTTCTCCCCATTATCTTGGTACGCTGCCCTGTCTGCCACCAATACCAGCTCTACATACCGCGTTAGTTTGTTAGCGTTGAAAGGTTCTCGAACTTCGTCATATTCGACAACTTCGCGTTTATTCTACAAGATACATAATTTTGTTGTACTTGATTAGGTGGGCTGTTCAAAAAATTATAGAGGTCAACAAAAATCTGACTCTCGCTGTAGCCTGTAAGGACAACGTTCATAACAGAAAGACTCTACTCTACTAACAGAAAGTCTTGTTTAACTTCTAATACTTAAAGAGCTTATAGTTTTCACAGGGATCGACCACCTATTCCTTCCACAATAAAAACAGTGTCATATTCCCAGTCCGGAGAGCAGGGTACCAGTAAGCTTGCACAATAATTGGTCTAACACCTCGGTCAAAAATGGTGTCTGTGGGCCACGGTTACCTCTTTCTATAAGGAGTGCCGTATGCTTAGCTGTCTCATTACATAAAAAAATTTAGGTATCTATTTCCACCGCCATAATAACACTTCTTTCTCCTCTTACCCTACGGCCTCTACCCTACGGTAGTTCTAACCCATCTACATCATATGAAGTCTAAAACCTCGATTGTTTCTTGCCGTCAGGTAAAGGAATATCATTTACTTGTTAGCTATCATATTATCTCATAAAAAATGTGGCAAAATCTGTGGGGAATTTTATGGCGAATTTACTAACTACCGATAAAGAACACTTACCCGAATTATTTTTATTTTGTCCGTACTCGGTCGTACAGAATGTTTCGAAACTCCACAATCGGAGATTTTAGTGAAATCCGAGTGATCGTATAGGAAATGCGTTGAGCTGATGTCATTACCTTAAATCACCACCATTAGAATTTTTATCAGAAAATCATTCCAAATACAAAAAAAAAATATCTCAAAAAAAAAATTAATTTGTTAAGCTTACTGCGTGAACGCAACCAATCCGAGGGGATATGTCAATCGGTAACCTAGCTCTTGTGGATTCATTCGCGTTGGAGATGCGTTGGAGCAAAGAGTGTAATAATACTCTTTAATACAGGACAACATATGCTATGAAACGTTACTCAGGAGCAGGGCGCACGTTGTGCGAGATAGAGTTTTACAAAAATGGTGATGGGCGACTGTAGCGCGTAAAAGATTATGCTATATTCGAGGTTTTTGCCACTAAAATGATGTCCCAAGCATTCCTCTTATTAGAAAATGGGTCAAAAAAATTAAGGTACCGGTACAACGCTGTAAAACAAATATTTAGCCAACCAAGGTCGCAATCAGTCTGTACATAAATCATTATTACACCGAATTTCGCAAAGAGACACCCCTACAAAATTCAATTGATGCAAGAATGAAAGCCCTAAGATGCCAATCAGAGGCTTGACTTCGTAAATCAGGCAATTGAGTACTTTTCAAAGTTTACCGACATCATGTTATCGGAATAAGCTCATTTTTGTCCTATTGGTTATGTAAATAAGCAGAATTGCTGCTACAGGAGTGCAACGAATCCTAATCGCAAGCATCAGAAATCCCTTCATTCGCCTAAAGTGGTCGTATGAGCTGTGATGTCTGTGAAGCTGTGAATTCGATAACAGCCCTTACTTGTTGGAGACGAAAGGGGGCGTGTAGTAACAGTGAATTCAAAGCGTTATGTGAACATGTTAGACGAATTCTTGGTGTCTGAACTGCAAAATTTTTCTGATTATAACTAAAGAACATGGTTCCAGTAGGACGGAGCAACATCATACACTTTCAATATGTTTCTGCCACGAGTTCGTGAAATTTTCTTAGACAAATTATTTCTTAGGGGAGGAAATATAAATTGACCTCCACGCAATCTTGACTCCTGATTTAACCCGGGTCGCCTTAAATCTAAAGCTCACGTGAGTAAACCGACTTCTCTGGTGTATTTGAAAGAAAATATCCGTCACAACGGGACAGCCATCACTAAATCCTGCGGCCGAACCGTCATTTTACTGTTAGGCTAAATGAGTGCTGCGAACGCGGCGGAATACATTTCGATGATATTGTTTTTAAGAATTAATTCCCAAATCATGTACTTATTATTAATTATTAAAAATGCACAGCTTACTTCTTTCTTAAATCGATCCACTAAATATAAACTTTCTTTGGAGACACCTTGTTCGTCAGTCTAAGAAGAACGTGAGAGGTTTTGTGCAGTTGTGAAAATTATTCGTGATTCTGGTTCTTGATTAAGTAAGGACCATTTATAATTATTATTTCTTAAAGAAATTGAGAAATTTAAATTTTATTATTATTTTTAAGGAATTTCAAAAGAACTCAGGTGAAAATCTACTAGTTAGACTACCCAAATACGACAACGTTTAGCAAATGCGAAAGAGATAGGGTGATATTCATCATCAGCCAAATGTTATAAAAGTTTACAGACGGGTCAACTATAAAGTTTGACCCAAACTCACCATGGCCACAGTATAAGTTGTAAAACTAACTTACCTACTGTGGCTTTAGTAGATGACAGTTTTAAAAAGCGTACCTTCACTTAAAATACCAACCGATTTTTGCCCTATTAAAAACATTAAAATGTCGTTGCCGTAATTAGCTGTCTCCTGTATTAACACAGAGGACACATTTCAACGTTCCTTTTGTGCAGGTTCGTTTCATGTAGCGGCTATTGTAGACCTCTACATGCCCTGGCAAGAGAACACGGACATCTGACTCGAGTGAAACTAGGCCTTAAGCTTACCTTGTGAAGGTTCGATGTATCTCATCTGGTGACCATCGTAAAGGATCCCGCGCAGACCGTCGCAAGTAGACACCGCAACCCACGAGCCCGGCTTGCCTCTGATCGTGCCTGAATATTGGCATATATCCAGCTCCTGCAATTGGAAGGTGGTCACTGTTATTAACAGTTCTTTTATGCAACACTAAACAGGGGAAATTAACAAGATTTATATATGTTATTGTACCGGCGGGCGGCGCCATCCATCAATTAAACCAAGTCCTTTTTCATAGGAGGTGAGATTCTAAAAAGCTTGGACAAGTATATACCAGCATCTTATGTAACTAACATGAAACATCTGTATGGTTTAATGAAGTATGCACGCTGGAATTGCAACACGTTGTCCATATCATGCTGCTGATTGGGACCCGAATTGGTACGCGCTCCGTGCATCACTTCTGATGGTATGCGAGCCCTTGATTATAGAGGCTGCGCGACGGGGATCGTGAGATCCAGCATCGCTGGGACTGTGGAAGTGTGCGAAAGCGAAACCTACAGCCCCGGTACCTGACAAAGGGTGGCTGGTTTTCACCGCTACTTCCAAGGATTCCCACACGTAAAAAAAGGCTTAACACTTGCTTGTAGCTATTCCCCTTCTTTCTCCTATTTATATGAAACCATTATATTGTCCTAGGATAGGATATTCCATTTTAAAAGTATTATTACCTAAATCGTTAAAAACTATTGAAGTCATATTTTATGTGAAACGAAGAAAAAGAAGTAAGTATGGTTACGAAACGCTTAGGAAAATGACTAAAATTAAGATTAGTTAAAAGTATTAAACTTAAACTTTGAAATTCTACTAGTAAAGAACTTTGCCCTAGCTCCGGTTTGGGTATCGTTGTAAATATGTAAGACGAAACCATTCGGGCCTCAAAATATGTAGGTATATAGGCGACTGAACAAAAAAAGCTTGTTACATTTTACTGAATTTGAAAAAAAAAGAGTTTTTAACTTCGCCTCCTGTATTTTTTATTTAAGTTAATGTTTGAGTATTTTGGTTGAATATTCAAAGATTTTAATCGATTTATCCGTCATTTGTAAACAAATATGTATATATAAATAAAAATCAATTGCTGTTAGTTAGTCTCGCTAAAACTCGGGAACGGTTGAACCGATTTGGCTAATTTTGGTTTCGAATTATTTGTTCAAGTCCAGGGAAGGTTGAAAAGATTAGAAAAAGGGAAAAACTGCGAAAAAACTAGGAAAAAGAACATTTCAATTTTTCCCATACAAACTAAACTGGTGGAACAAAGTTTGCGGGACAGCTAATGATCAATATTTTTGTTTACTAAAATTAAGTAATTAATGAAATCGAAGTCGGTTTATTGTAGTCACTTACTTCTTTGGTAGGTTTCTGTAACACTGTCTCTCCGTGCTTCTGGTAACTGATGACGTGGTCGTCGGACACCAATTCTTCGTTCAGTTTCAAATCTAATGTGTACACTTCATCACTAGTTTTTAGATCTACCGTAATGTCTGGGTGGTGAACGCCAGTCTGAAATATACATATTTGCATTAGGACTGATTCTGTAATAAATACAACGGAGTACACCTAGTAAAGCTTAACAACAGTTACAGGAATATGTATATATCTTTCTGTGTCATTAGATCATCTCGTGAGGTTTGAGCTACTTACGGCGACGGAAAATTATTTACTTAGGTATATTATGCGGGTTTTTATGACACTTGATATTCTTATTATAGCTTAAGTTCAGAGTAAAACATGGGTTATTTTTTTAGAAATCAACCACCAAGGAATGAAAATTTGTATGAAAATCGTAACTATTTTTCGCTGACAAAGTCGTGGTCATACAGATAGTATTATGTATGTATGTGTATGCAGCTAAAGACCCGAGTTCGAACAGGCTACTTTTTTTATAAAAATCAACCTTCAAAGTACTGTGAAGGATCCAACTTTGTATGAAAATCGCCTCTGTGAATAAGACTTGACTTCTTGAGGTCCTGAGTTCCTCGGGATCCTCGGGTGAGGCCATAAAAGAATAAATTTTATTTTAAATTTGAAAAAATAAACAATAAAAATAAAGTTGAGTGGGATTAGATATGTGCCTGGTTGGCGACAGGCTTGCCACCTATCACATTGTGGGACTTTGTGTCTTCGGCTAGTCGTGGGTGACCTGGTTGTGCCTCTGCCTTCCTCGTCGGGGATATGCTTGTGAAGATACTTAGTTTTAGGAAAATGGCAACTATTCCACGCTGACGAAGTCGCAGGCAAACAGCTGGTACGGTGCTCACATTTTGTGTAGCTCGACGATATTTTTGAAGTTGATTTTTGTAGTTTGAACTATTAATAATCTTGTCGTCAGTTCGTCCACATCACAACCAATATTTGATGTTAATAGTCGGCATATTTGTCTAGAGGCTAGTGAATAGTAAAAGAAGAAGTAACACTTGGTAGGTTCTCTAACTTATATTGTAGTGACACTTACGGTATATCTAGTGGAGGCGATTTCCCTCTTGGTCCTGCCATGATATACAGTGGGCTGGACTAGTCTGTGTCTGCTGAAATCTGATGCAGGGTTTTCTAGAAATAAATTAGGTAATTATAAGACTTGTCAAGCGTAGGTTGGTTCTCTTTTGTATTCTTTCGGTATGTTTACAACAAATACAGTTATTTTTGGTCACTTCGCCTAAACACGTTTTTGGGCTAATTGTGGATTAGGTTTCGCAAGATGAAATCTAATGGTTTTTCAAAGTTTTACCTGATCATAAATCAGTCGCGGATTTACCCTGCTTAATCAATCTATAGTATCTAAATTGGCGATCATTTATGAAAAATAAAAAGACAAGACGACACTTAAAACTGAACCCCGAGATAGAATAATGAAACCTTTTAAAATACATAATTGCCAGTCGTAATTCTATTAGCTACCCTGTTAAAAACGTTTTATACGGCTGTAAACACGCCTTTAAACAAAAATAAATTTCGATAACAATTTGATACGATCGTCCGATTATTACTAAATTTTTATCTACTGACGAATATTAGTTCGTATCAGTAGGTACGAACTAATATTTACGACCGTCTATAACCCCTATTAAAAGGAGAATGATACACAGTCTAAGGCAGCTTAGGTTGTACCATAAATATTTCTTGTAAGGTGAATGTGAATAAAATATTTTCTATTCTATTCTATTTAATAAAATATTCTATCTGAAATATGCTGTTTAAAAAAGGTACATATTCGAAATTGAATTTCTGTCACAAAAAAGGATACAGCACAGAATATTCAAGAACAAAAAACATAAACTTATATTCATATATCTTTGCACAATACCAGCACACAATAAACTGTTATTAGTGGAAAACTGTATTCATTTCATGGTCGGTGATTGTGATGCCAATTCCGAGACTATAAAACTCCAATTACATAGTTCTCATGTCTGTCAACCTGACTCCATCATGTGATGTCGCCATGCGAATTATCACGGAAATACTAAATCATTTTCAACTGAAGTTATTAAGGGGCGTCCATCATTTACGTGAGACATTTTTAACAATTTAACTGTCCATGCATTACATGTAATGCACTGGGTAGCTGGCTAGATACGTCCGTGCATAACATGAATTGCACTGTATAGTATATCGCAAATATCACAACATAATTGAAGTCGTGAATGGATGAAGGAGTTATGTCACAAAATCTTTATTTTGAGTAAGTCGACGTTAAAGTTTAGCGCCTCAAAACAATACTATTGATCGAAAGTCCGTACTGAAACGTTCGTGCGATACATTTAATACATTTGAACTATATTATTAGAACAGTCAATGTGTTAATAATAATAGTCCCCTTCTGAGATTCTAACTTTGGCACAATCATATCCCCAAATTTCAGGTAGGATTTGAAAAGTATTGAAGTGGAATAGCGTTAAATATAATAAAAAAACAGTTTCAGTGTTATTCATAATTAACACTAGTATTTACGTTTGGTGGTATCTAAAACGAACGAATCTCATTATAATGTACAACGTCTGCAAAATCTTGTTTGTAATCTCTGTGGTCTAGCAGTCTGGCGTCGGACTAACTTTTTAAAATTTCTAATTTATAATATATTCTATATTTCTAATATATGTATTTTTTTAATTTCTAATAAATTTCTAATATAAATAACGTCGTCCAGGATTGCATATGTGCACGCTTGACAATAGGCCTGTTACCTATCACAGTCTGTGACTTGGTGTCTTCGGCTAGTGATAGTGCCCATTCCTATCTCTTCGGTGACATTGACGTGGCAGGAAAAACACGTGACATTTGACCGACTCGTTGGTCGAGTGGCTAGCGTATACGCCTAATTACACCGACCAACCGCGAGGCTCGGGTTCGATTCCCGACGGGGGCAGACATTTGTGTGATGAACATTAAAATGTCTGCATTTCCGGATCTGGGTGTTTCTTAAATTTATTCTGGCTTCTATTTAAGTATAGACTAGCACCGATAATACAAGCATATAATTTGCTTACTTTGCATGGGGCTAGATTCAATTTTCAAATGTTATTATTATTTATTTATATCTGAATCCTATTTTTAGGTATTTCTTGAACCTTATATTTAACAAATGAAATTTCTTTGGCGGTAGAGTCCTGTGCAGCAACTTGCCCGAGTAGGGATCCACTGCCTTACATATTCCTGCAACCATAACGAGTCTGTCAGATTCCGGTCTGGAGGGTAGGGTAGCCGATAGACTTGTACAACAGGCCTTCCATCCCGGCCTCAGGACAGCGACGCACCTTTAACGTCTATGATGTCTGTAGACTACGGTTGTCTCGCCGTCATAGTCTCGTGCTTGTTCGCTGACCTCTTCTAACATATAAAAAATAAATTTAAAATTTAGAGACCCTTGGATACAACGGTCTGGGGCCATATCAATTTGAAACCAATTTTAGGACTGGGACGAACATAGTCTTCAAGCCACATTGAGATTCATTAAGGTTCATTCAGGGTAGACTCCAAATCTAATAGGGGATTGTTATCTGTTCAATCCAACTAGTCTCCTACCCAGGGTTATGACCCCATAAAAATTCCTCAACCCCTTGCATCCGCGCCAGTTTTAGGTAAAAAAAAGTATTTTCACGCCCATATCCCCGAAACCCAGAGGCACAACTAGGGCACCCGCGACTAGCCGAAGACACTAAGTCCCACAATGACACTCGTAATAGGTGCCAAGTTTATCGCCAACCGAGCACATATCCAATCCCGAGCAACATTTTTTTTTATAAAAAAAAAAGAAAAAACAAGT
>DVZK01000964.1:0-10430 GCA_018236665.1 Calephelis perditalis
CACATTGTGGGACTTAGTGTCTTCGGCTAGTCGTGGGTGCCCTGGTTGTGCCTCTGCCTACTCCTTCGGGGATATGGGCGTGAAGATACTTCTTTTTTGTTTTTTTCTAATTATTAAAAACATAATTACTATGTATACGATAAGATATCGCCTATCCCTTTATTTTGAAACATTTTTCATTAGTGCTCAGCTCCTATTGGTCTTAGCATGATGGTTAGAAATTGTGATTTTTTAATTAATAGTTGTAACAATCTGTTATTTTATTATGCTAGAAATACTATGTTTTAATGTTTCCTTTTTAATTAACATATTATGCAACAAACTGTGATTTTGTTAGGTGTATTCAGTAAATTTAACTATTAAACTGTGAGGTATAAAAAATGTAAAATCTGTGACTTACTTGAAAATAACTATCTGTATTTTATTTTATAGTAAGTACTTGTGTTAACTTATTAATAGCTCTGTCATTTTGTTGAAGAAACGTAAGTAACAGTTAAATCTCTGATCTCATTATAAATGTTAAATAAAGTTAATAAAGTAATGATAAATAAAGTTGATAGCAACTAAATTATTATTATTATTATTAGTTAGTAAGAGTCACAAGACTCTGATTTTGTTTTTTTTATGTAAATTTATAAGTTTTTTAACTACTGTAATCTGTCTTTAATTTAATTTGATTGTAAAAATAATTAATTTGTGAGTTTTTATCCAATAATACATAGACGGGATTCTTACATTAGTAATTTATTTTTAACACAATGGGAATTAATGAACTTTTTAGTTCATTAATCCCCATTTTAAGCTCCAATTGTCGTTAACGGGGATTAATGAACATAGCTCGTACGTGCAAGCAAAATTAAATGAAAAGAAATATGGCCGCGTGTAGATAGGAAAAGTACCGTACTGTAACTAGTCCGAGTAGGAATCCACTACGTCACCTATTCCTACTGACAGAATAACAGTAACATGTTGCGCTCAAGGGGGTACAATAATTAGCCTAACATCTTGACCACAAGACAGCAAAACACATAGTAATAGAAAAACATTAAGTGGACGCACATGCACGTTCCCAACTGAAATTATTTTTTCATAAAACCTATCCACGCTTGGTGTCTTTTAGATAAGTCTTTAAGAATATCATATTTTTGTGAACATTTTTCTAGACAAACGTTTGAAAGGTACTTTTACGGTTGCTCAACTACGGGCGATGAGGTCTCTAAGTTGAAGACAAAGAAAGGAGTTTGCACTTTTTTATTCAAATCTAGATATACTTTTCGTAATCTATATATTAATACGTGATGCCAAAACTTTGGACCTAAGAAAATTGCGAGGACGCAGGAGCATAAAATTTGGTACACTTATAGTTTATGTGTAGGAGAAGTGCAGAACTCTAATATTTTTCAATAATAATGCTTATAAAGTACATTAAATCAATAAATAAAACATTACCCACACTACCATGCCAATGACACATACTAACAAATATATTGATGATAACGATAAAAGATCACAGATGGCGCACTAACTATTTATAAAAGTTAGTAGTCCGTCTTGTGAAATGAAGATAGCGTTCTTATAAACAATGTATTTAAATTTATTATGTTCGAATTTATTATAACATTTGCATTATTTAGTCGTCAGAACCCTAAGTCGAAGACTGGGAAAGCTTTTTGCTTATTTTAACATGACGTTAGTAATTATTAATATAAGTATAGAATCACTGTAATTCAAAGAATATACAGATTCTATAATATATAAAGCTAAGGAAATGCTGTTAAACTCCAACCTCAATGTACGAAGTGAAACAGTACGTTTATATTCAGTAAGTAGTAATATAATTTAGACTAATTTAGCAGCAAATGAGATATGACATTTAATTGTTTCTGTACTTCTTATCGTCGGTGCTTGGTGGAATTCCATTCTTGAAACAATTTATTCCCAACACTTGGATGTTATTAATTAGATGAACTAAATATACCAAGTGAAACTGTGAAAGCATATTCTTCTAGTGGTAATATAATTAAGACTAATTTTAAAAGCAATGAAATAGTAAAATTGTTTGTTGTTAAATTGGACATATTTCTGCAATTACAATTATAAGGTGGAGTTATATTTAATTTGTTAATTTGTGTAAAATTAGTAAAATGTTAACGAACCTGACAATGCCGGTGAAACGATATTAAAAATACCAGGAAATTCAGTTGCGGTTAGATGTCCTCCATATTTCACAACATTTCCATCAAAAGATTCCGTAACATCAAATTTGCAGTTTCTGTTGTCATTAACCGATATGATAATACAATCCGCTCGTGTTTCAATATCATTTGAATATCGAGCTACTTGATACCATGTATCGCGGCATATCTGTTAAAATAATAACTTTCAAAATCTATACTGTTTTTTTAAATACATGAGACATAGAACAATAAAATAATTGTCGCCTCTGTAGTCTGGCAGTTTAGTTGTTGGACTTGACTGCTTGAGGTTCGAATCCCGGGTCAGGCAACAAAAGGAAATTGGATTTTTCCAATTCTCATAAATAAAACGTTACTTGGGGTCCTATCCACCTATCACATTGTGGGACTTATTGTCTTCGGCTAGTCGCGGTTGCCCTGGTTGTGCCTCTGCCTACCTTTTAGAGGATATGGGCGTGAAGATAAAATAAATAAACATAAAGATATAAATATAAAGGGTTACATTAAAACGACTTGCGAAATTTCGAAATATGTTTCAAATTAAATTACCTCTTTTTTAATCTATGAATTTAAATATACATAGGTGATAAAATGTGACGTCATGCTTCGTACTACGTACGACGTATCACGACAAAAAATCAAGTAGTTTATTGCCTGATGAACAACATTAAAATAATGTTTATAGAAGCAGGTATTAAATCATGTTTGATGATTATTTAATAATTCAGTTTTATCCTTAACTTCCATAGATAAAAATTGGCTAGTCTTTTAAATGTAGCCCTGTATATTTATACCGCAAAACAACACAAATATATTTATTTTCCTCATGTTATTGTTTTTTTATTTAGAATCAACCAACTGCCTTTCTACCAGGCAATTCATAAAAGCCGAGCAAAGATTATGTGGGTTGCTACTATCAAGACCACTGACAGTTCATTACTGTGCAGTAAGGATTCACCTCCTTACCTATTCCCACCGCTAAAATGACAATATTAATTACTGTTCTGGAGGGTAGTATAGCCAGTAGATTTGTACAATTGGCCAAAACCTCGGCCACAGGACAGCAACGCATCTAGGACATCCTTGGATGCATCCATGGCGTCTATAGACCATGCTTGTCTCTTATCATCAAAGGAGCCATGGATTTGTTCGTTCGTCGTCGACACACAAAAAATATAAAAACATTGTTCATCATACCAAAAACTGTCCCCATTGGAAATTAAACCCGAGCCCCGGAAATGGTCGCTGGAGTAACAAGATGACCACTGTTTACGTTAACGAGGGTAGTCAATTAGTTTAAAACAGATCATACGTGTTCCACGCTATTGAATTTGCAATAATAAAAAAGTATCTTTACACCTATATCACCCAAGAGATAGGCAGAGGCACAACTAATTCATCCATGGCTAGCCAAAGACACTTAGTCTCATATGTGATAAGTTGCAAGCCTATCGCCAACCGGGCATATATCCAAACTCGGGCGACAGTATTTTTAATAGAAAATTGGAAATGCTAATTTTCGTTTTTTTTCATTCCGCGACCCACGACTGCACCCAGGACTGTAAGAAGACAAGTCCGATGCCGGACCGCTAGCCACAGAGGCGATAAATTTATAATATAATATTTATAATACAGAAGAAGCAAATGAAGGTTGGTTTTATTAGCTGATTCACAATTATCCTTGATTCAGGTTTAGTCTGTTGCTACCGAACAGTTGCTATGTAAACCTGGACACGTGATCCGGTCACGTGACTTGTGGTCACCAGTCAGAAACAATTAATATGCAAGCTGGCACTGCACGTGCTGTTTTTTACTGGAACTTACTCGTGTAACTCACACATAAAACTTACATGTAAATACAAACCACAACAGCAAAACACTGTATTTCAATTTTTTAAAAAAACACAATGTATCGTTTACTCTTATTTCATACAAAAGTAAAAATAAAATAGATAAAAGAAATAAAAGTAAAAAAAACAGTACCTACTAAATGTTCATCTCATAAATGCCTTCCACCCTTAAAACTTTACTTCTTACCACTATCCACATGTATCCTTCTGGTGGCAGACTCCCAAAATGATTTATTTATGTATACTTTTCATGTTAGGATAGGTTCGTAGATCTAAGGAGTAACAAGGCTCTAGTAAATTAGAGATTTAATAAAGTAATGGGTCTACCACATTATTCAGACGCACATTACCATTCCCTAGAGACTATGTTCCTTGTATAATTGTTTTTGGTTTCCTAAAAATGACAACAATATCGACTCTGTAGTCTAGCGGTCTGATGTTAGACATAAATTCATGATCGATCAGGAAATAGAAAAAAAACGTGTTTTATTATTTTTCTAATTAACTTAATAAAATGTACTAACCCCATTTAAGTTGAAGTCTTCAGCAGTTTTTATATTCGGACATGGTGCGTGAATATGAACAGATCCAGAGACCGAGTAAATGGATGCCAAAAATAGATATAAGTGTAGCATTGTTGTAAGTTTGACTGCGATAATGTTATTCAAACCAGTAAACATGATGTTATAAATTAAATGTTGTGTAAATTTTATACGATTTTTTGTTCCATTCAAATTAAACTAGCGATCCTTTGCAGTTAAACAAAAATGATAGCGATCAATTTATTTTTAATATAGAAGGACAGAAAAATACTTTACTAGAAGTTGAAGAGCCTCTGTATCCAGTTCCAAACCGATCAATACTCACCACTAAACTGTTTTAGTAACACTAATACTCATACTATATATAAATATAACAACTATATACATATATAAAAACTAAAAGTACGTTTCACTTTGTGGCCAAAGCATTATCAGGTAAACTTGACTGCGTTCTATGAAGGTTCACCAGTTGGTTTGACTCAAAAAATCATAGTTTCAAATGGCCAATCCATTAGGTTACGGTCCAGTCAAAACTAATAAGTGTTTTCACGTTTATATACCCAGCAGATAGAAAGTAAAGTATCTAAACGTCCATATCCCCAAAAAGGTAGACAGAGGTACTACCAGGGAACCTACGACTAGCCGAAGACCATAAATCCCACAATATGCAATGGCAAGCGTATCGCCAACCCGGCACATATCCAATCCCAGCCAACGTTAAACTTATAAGAAAATTTAAAATGGGCATTTTCTATTTTTTTATTACCTGACCAGGGGATCGAACCCAGGACCTCAAGAAATCAAGTCAAGGGTTTTCTTATTGAATGTCATTAAGAGAGGAGTTGCAAATTTGTACGAAACTTTGTAAATTTTATTGATGGACACATACAATATGAGCTTTAAATTTGATGTTAGTAAAAAATGGTAATTCAATAATTGAAATGTCAATATTGCATTCCCAAAGTTGTGAAATAGGTGTTGTCAGTGCGTGTGAAACTTACTTTCGAATGTTGGACACATAAAATTGGAATTTGACGTTTAGTATGCTGGTTCTTCAAGGACCGTAGAGGAGCATCATTGGAGGATTTTCGGAAATTCTACCCTGGAGAAGGTGAAAGGGGAGAAAAATTTGAAAGTTTTACGTTGCAGTTGGTAACTAAAAATTTGGATTTTAGTTGTTTACTACAAATTATCAATCTGCAAAATCGAAAAAATTATAAAAATGCTTTTTGTTGTAAGTGATTTTTTTTCAATACTACCTTCAAACTCATAAAAATGTAGGGTGAAAATTTACATCGAATTTTCGGTTATTTTCAAGATTTTTTTTTTTGAAAACTGTTAACCTGTCTCTCTTTTTTTTATTTCCCTACACTTTTTTAAATATAAGGGATTCAAAGTAAATAGAGATAGACGTGAATAGTATTATTGCTTCACAATGTTGAAAATGTGAAGTATTATTAGTAATACACAAAATGTTTGCATTGGAAAACTTGATTAGCACGTGTACCTATTCTATTTAAATTCATGAATAGAGAAATTAGCGATTAAGACCACGTTTGTAAGCTTCTAGAACCAAATTGTAAAACCCGCATAAACAATTATTAGCCACCTCGCAGGATGGTGGGGCCGTACCGAGGTTACCTAAGTGGTTAAAATCGATTTTAAGTAACATTTTCTGTATGTTAATTCGTTGGTTTAGTATCTAATAATTATATCTTTATTGAGCACGAAACGTTATTACTAAACATAAACATAAATAAAAAATTCTAAATAAATTGCATCAATAATATAGTACAACAAGGGGAAGTTATCTCCAGCAACAGAGATTTCTGCTAGCAGAACTTTGAAAAAAATAAACAAATATAAAGACAATCGTTGACACACGATTACACGGCTATGAAAACTTTAATAAATACGCAAATGTATGTATAAGAAAAGAATTATATTACTAATATTCGTATTCAAAATAATATATGTATAAAATTCCTGTCACCCTTTTTCACTATGAGAAATCTAAATTGTAAAAACATGAAATGCTACTTCAGATTTCTAAATAATAAGCATCAACACAAAAAATACTACAATGCTAAACTTACTTATTAAGAGTTAATATGACGTAAGAACACATAACACTCAACAGTAAATTACCAACAAAAAATATCTCTTATTTTAATGATAACAAGTTACTAACATAAAAATTAACTCAACTCAATATTTAACTCAAAGTTAGTTTTTAACATCGGACTAATTAATTATATATTTGAAAGTTTAACCAGTCATTAAACTTCTAGAAGCTATAAGCTAGAAGCACTTCTAGAAGTTTACTCAAAATTAAGACCCGGCAAGAAAGCGTGTCCAACTGGCTGAAAACTGTAGGCCAATAGCACGCTAAAACACTTGTCACGGGGTTTTGCATCAAATTTACATCAATTGCAATGAACATGCAATGAAAAGAGCTCAGGATTTTAGTCCGAGCGTTAACAGGATACTGCAGACTCAACAAACATTTAAACAGAACGAGCTTATCAGAAGAGCTTGATTGTAGAGCTTTCTTGAAGGCAGAGGAAACGGCAATACACAAACTCTGTGAGTGCCCAGCACTTAACCAAGCAAGAAGTAGAGTTCTGGGTGGGCACATAATTAATCTCCAAGATATTAAGGTAATAAGTACCAAGTGCATTGTACAGTTTCTAGAGACTGTCAGCCTTGCGAAACTTATAAGCTTAATGAAAAAGAGGCGTGTTCACTATAGATCTGTGTGTCATCCTCGGGATTGATTAACCCGTACTCTTTAATACTAATAATGATAATATTAAACTTAACCCAGAAACGTGCAAGTGGCCCTTAGAGTACAAGACTAAATTTCATTATCCAAAAGTCAATGACAATAAATAAAAGTTAGTCAAAAATTATTGCATGTCAAATGACAGGTATTATCTGTCATGTCAACGTCATTTCAGTCAAAGCTTTGACAGTAAGTAGACACTTGGCATATTACCACAAATTACAAAGAGCATGTTCCCTGATCAAAACATGATCAAAACCTCTATGAGTAATATTGTTCTGTAATCAAAACAAAGTGAGTTTATAGAATAGTTAGGTTATATTCAAAAAAAACTTAAACAAACGAAATGATATTTAAGACTAAACAAAGTAAGCCGTCACTGTTTACTTTTGTTAAGCCAAACAAGCCAAAACGGCGTCACAACCAAAAGAGTTCAATGGTGATAAATGCTACACAGTTGAGTAAAATGTTTGGTATGTATGTTACCCATAGGTAGATCTCGTCAAATTTTAACACAACCCGGTGAGCTAGCCTGACGTGATTGTATAATATAATTAAGAATACAAATTTCCATAAAATATTCTCAGCTTCTTTACAGGGTTGAATAACATAGGCTATATGTTACTCAAAAGTTCTATCGCGGGCCTTGGTTCCTTGGGTTCTTCTTCTATCTCAGGTTGGCAACGCACCATTACCATGGTGTCTCTAGGTTGCGTGAATTTCTTACCATCAGGAAATCCGTCTGCTTGTTTGCCTTCTTATAACATAAAAAAAAAGATTAAAGATGGTCTTAATTTCATAGACGGTACATTGTTAAAGACTCCAGGGGATAATGGTGTGTGTGCAGGTGCCGTGCCGGTGATGTGATGATGATGGTGACTCCAATATCCTACCCATAACGGATATCCTCCATATCCAGCTCCCCTATAAGGGCTGTTTGAAATTGGTTAGTTTCGCCTTGTTTATCCACCCGAATTAGTTCTTTTCAGAGCTGTTGCTTCTTTGGTTTCGTAAGGATTAGAAGATTAGACTCCCAGAGCACAGGTCAAAATATAGGTCAATAACAACAATACCGCTGGTGGAATAGTGCTCTGCCAGCTCTGTAGCAACTTGCCTAACTAGGGATCTAACGCCTTGCCTGTTTCTGGTATCATAATGACTCTGTTATGTTCCAGTCTAAAAGGTAGTTTAGCCGGCAGAATTTTGGCGGCAGACTATGGTTTTCTCTTACCATGAAGACAGGCGTGTGTTTGTTCGTTGTTGTGTTATGTGCTTGCTTGTTGTAGTTCTGGCCCCGAAATCGGCTGATTGTAATTCAAGGTATGAATTCGTAATTAACCGATATCGTGCAGACCAAAAAATTCCACGTGATCAGTTGTTTTTTTCACGTGAACAAGTTGGGGTAAACACACGATATTCAATGAACCGGTAACTTATCATCAGTCCACCGACCTCTAGTCTATCAAAATGTGACGTCACGTGCCTATTAGGGTTTTGAGCACGCCTATTGTGCCCTCAACGCGGTATCATTCGCACTGGGAGACATAATTATAAAACAAGAATATCATCTATTACTCGTAGTTTCAAAGTGTTGATAACGCATATCTGCACATACGTTATGTGCCTACTAGTGACCTCAAACATATATAGATACAGCCTGAGTTTAAGCTCGGTTTCGATTCCCGATGCAGACAGGTATTTGTATGATAAACATTCCGACTTTTGCGGATCTGGGGCCTTACCATGAACGCTTATAGCAGTATTATTTCCATGTCGCTAAATGTCGACTTCTATATTATGCAACTTTATGCCATACGTCTTAAGATTATTTTTCTGCTATGACAATAATATCGTTTTAAAGAGCTTAGGGTATTGTCTAATGGTGTGTGTTTAATGATAGATACAACTTTTCAATTATTTTTGTATTCATCACAATTATAAGTATAATTTGCTTACTTTGGGGTTAGGTTAATACATTACACATTGTTATTATTCAATAACCGAAACATCAATTTGTTTGTAGCGATTCGTTATGATTTTTTTTTCATTAGTTGCTGCAATGTTAATGCGAAATTTTGGATTGCTTGTTGTTAAGCACCGGCTTGTAAAGTTTGTAACAGGTACTTTTCAGTTTGTGAAAACAATCGCAGTGTGAGCTTAATAGCATTATGATACAGGTTAAAGTAGCGGGAATCAGTTAAGTAAAATTATCATGACTCTTTTTACGTTATTAAGACTTGTTTTCCTTAAACAAGGCTTCATGAAATAGTCTTACTTATAGGTACAACCTGGACACTCACGACTAGCCGAAGACACTAAAAATCCCAGAATGTAACAGCTGGCAAGCCTGTCGCCAACCGGACATATAGCCATTAGCGGCAACGATATTTTGTATGACAAAATTGAATTAAAAAATTTTTTTACATACTTCAAAATATATTTATTTCACGTGGGTTTGTACAAAAATTCTTGTGTCGCATCTATAGAATTCTAAAAACTACCACTTTATGTAGTCAAGTCCAACACCGGTCCGCTAGACCATCGAGGCAAATCTTAAACGAGGATTAATATTTTTTCTTCGGTTTCTCTTTTACCAAATATTGTTCAATCAGTGAGTATAGACCGCGTCAACAATTTTAGAATACCTTGTGCTGCCGGAAAATCTTCGATTCTAACCACCAACCACTTCACTTCAATTTCAAATTGTGTAACACACACCGCGAACAGTCACTTTAATTTTTGAAGTGAAAACTTCTTTAGCGGCGTTGCGCACTTTTTTGGAATGGGTGAAAACTTCTAAACTCGCCTCAGATCGTCAGAACGTAAGATGGCGCATCGCGCATACGTAGATTCATTGTTGTTTGTGTATTGCTTAGATATTTCCGAAAAGTATAGGATTCGCAATGGATGATACGGTGCAATATACCTACCATTACATTCTCAACATGAGAGCAGATACGTAAAATATTAACAGACATTGCTCTATTTATTCCGTCTTGTAAATAAGCTATAAATGTAGATAAGCAATGTTTGTTATACAGATAATATGATGACGCTC
>DVZK01000965.1:0-10428 GCA_018236665.1 Calephelis perditalis
TGCTTTTATGCTTATTACCCAAAAAAAAAAAGATATATTTAAAGGAATAAGACAGACATAATTTACTAATACTTATTAATAACTTTACAGCCATACCTTTTTCAAAAAAAAATACATGATACTGTACCTGGAGAGTGTGCATTGCACTGCATATATTTCTATTTCTAACTTCTTCATAAAAGGTAAGACTGAATCCATAATATCTAGATGCATTTTCTTTCGTGACAACAAAACTATGAAACTTTGGTTCTAATGAATACTTTTGAGTTTTAAACTGTAAGCCAGCTGGCAAACATAGCTAGAAAAATATAAACATTGTAGTTAAAATTAGCAATGATAATTAATTCACATGTTCATTTAAAGCAGTACTTTTCATTTAAATAAAGTGGTTCAAATCTCTACTAATCTATTAGCATTAATATTTCATCTTACATAACAGACTTTTATTTAAATATTTGACATTAATTAAATACCTACTACCTGTATTTAATTATTATAAAATATTTACTTACTCCAACACTATATTTTATATATCTATCTCAAGATTTTTATCTTAAAACAATGACAAACCAAAACCACAATTCCTATAGGATTTCATGGAATAACAAAGGTTCAGGGAGAAGTGATTTTTGTCACAACTTTGTTGTTATGATTTACCATTAACATCTTTGAAGTTGAACATAGACAATGTGGTTTCTTATCATCAGCTAATTCCTCTGCTTGTTTGCATAAAAAAAGGCCCCTAAACATTTTCTTAGTAAGTGACAGGAAATCATCAAAACAAGTAGTTTTTAAATAATTTGGTCTTGTAATATAGGAATTATGGTGACATAGATAAGTTTTATTTCTTTAACGTCTGTGCTCAGAGATGTCAATTAACATTTAATACATAGTTGAGTCATAAGATTGTATAGACAGACTTAATGATTGACTTAAGTATAATCAACTTCTCTGAGTGTGGGTGTAAGATTGTAATTTGTGAATTATGGTGACATAGATAAGTTGTATTTCTTTAACGTCTGTGCCCAGAGACGTCAATTAACATTTGATATATATGTAGTTAAATCACAATTTTGTATTGACAGACTTAATAAAATATAACCAACATCTCTGATTGTGGGTGTAAGATTGAAGGCCAGAACTGACTAAAACACATTTAAGTTTTATTTCTCAATACGTAAAATATTACCATGTGAGTCTTTGTTATAAAATGTAGTAGCTAAATACTAACCATACATACTGCATGCTCATCAAATGGATTGCTATGGATATTATCAGGGTAGTGAGCCAAAACCTTCCCTTTATAAGAACGATCAAGCGGGGATATGTGTAAGTTATCACCTAAAATATCAAACAATATTTAAGTAGTACCATATTGGAGTAATGATTATCCTTTGTAATTGTTAGACTTGATAATTTAGTTACCACTGAGTGCATCCGTTTCTAATCCAGAATCAAAGTCGAGGCCACATATTACAAAATAATCCGCGAATCTACATCCGACAGATAAATCTGAAGCTGACATAGTCATATTATCGACCCGTTGGATGGTTACTTGAGATACTTTCTCTTTGTCATGCGAACTTTTATTTTTTGCTTTACCATTGTTTACGCATTGGTGACTTACAGACGATAAATATGTTCACTATTAATGCCAAAGTTGTTAATTCAAAACATTCTTTAAATTAGGATGTGCAAATGCCATCAAGATAAATTTAAAATTCTAAACTTTACAGAACATACCACCAATACACACAAACAAATGGCAACTGACATTTGTGAATTGACAGGTAAGTGACAAATGGATTGGCTGTTCCAGTGTTACCAGATGTTTGAAAAACACCGTTGTTCTAAAATACAAACTAATAATAAAAATACAGTATACGAGTATTTTCAAATAAAAATACAGTATTTTGAAACCTTTATTTTTAAAGCGCTTATGACGTCATTAGTTACTTTCACCAGAAAATGACTTGCACTAACTTTTACTTGTTATTAAATGACTATAGGTCTAGAAATAAGTGTATTTTTAGACCCCCGACGGATAGAGAGGTATCTTATAAATTTTACGTATGTTTGTAAGTGCGTCTGTGTATGTGTGAGTGTGTTCGTCTCTGTGGCATCATAGCTCATAAACAAATGGACTGATTACGTTACGTTTTTTTTTTCAAATCGGACGTAGTAGATATAAATAGCTTTTGTAGGATGATGGAGATGTATAGGTGTTTAGGTATGCCAAGATTACATTAAAAATTTTAAGTTTGTGATTATCTTGGCAGTTTACTAGTATTCATTTAGCAGAACACCCTCTCACACTCTGCTTTTAAATTTTGAAGTTCTAGTTGAACAGGTGATCACCTGAAAAATGAACAGTAAGTTTAGCAATACTTATCATGCAAAATATTGGAACATACGGGTTACAAAAGTTGAATTACGTCTTAATAAAAATACTTTTACATGTAGTGTATTTACTTAGATTCTGTTTACAATCGTAACAACACTAAGTTAAATTTACATAGTTTATTTCTTCCTATTCCAATAGTAACAATGAAACAGTCCTCGTCATCTTAAAAGAAACACAGACACGTTTTTTCATGTACAATGTACAAGCGTTAAGACTGTTGACTACCCTTCCAAACGAAAAACCAGACGTACGCATCAAATTTGGAAAGAGAGATCTTTCATCATACCAAGCGTCAGCTTCAATTCCTCGAGGAGTACCCGCTCTTACCAATGTCTGTAAGCATGAATTTAATAAATAGTGGCAGGGCTATGTGCAGTAATATTATGCAAACAGTATTACCGCTGCTTTATCTAATACTGTGTTCATGGCAACAATGTTCCCATGGTCGTGTTAGGCTTGACCAACGCTAGCATAATAACACGAGATTAAATACCAAACCCTTAAAAAGCTGAAAGCTACATCGATGCATATGATATTTTTATGGAGGTCATTTTTCCTGCTATCGGAAACTTTAGCTGATTCGCTGTCAATATAAATACAAGAAACTGCGAAATAAAATTCCGAAACAACTTGCCCTTTTGGTATCAGCGTATCACCTGTTCTTTCCGCCATAAACCAACTTATCATTTAACACATAAAAATATTTTCACGTTAAGTCCCTTGTGAATTAGGCAGAGAGTATATTGTGTAAAGTGTCGCGTTGCTAAAAGTTAACATCAACCAAATTCTAAAGGGGAGGAATAAACAGCAACCTCCTGGCACTGTTTTTTATTCATCACCTTACCTTAACCTAAGAACCAGTCGTATAATACAGACTGATAACAACTAAGCCTTTATTAAGACAAATATATAAGATGTATTTTAATTTATTATTTGTTATGTGGCAAATATTGAACTTAGCTTAACTGACAAATCACCACATATTATAATATGTTGTGATAGAGCGAATCATTAAAAATCTGCTACTAAAGTGGTTAAACATTTTGTTTCAGTTTCACAACGGTCTAAAGTTATGAAAAATGAATATCCTTTTAATAGTTGTATGTATTATATAACACTGGCCAACACGGTTCTTGTTTCCTTGTGTTTTTTTTCTCTTATTTTATTTATATATTTGGGTATTTCTTGGTTCTGACTATAAAAATACGGTGATATTGCCAACAACTACACATTTGGGAACAACTTTTAACTACTTTACGTTTCACAATTTCAACCGAATAAAGAAAAAAAACTTATAACATATCTGAGAAAAATATCTATTAAACACTATCAAATGATATTTAACATGATTTTCTTGCTTAACTACATTATGTAGATCTCGTGTTGAACTCCAGCAGTAGTCCGCCATCATATGTGAGTCACATCATCCCTGATATCGTTCTTCCATTGTCCAAAGATCCTGATCAAATCTTTCACCCTGCTTCTCACTAAAATCACCCAAATATTCTGGAAATCGGTCTAAATACGAGTCTACGTATTGAATCTTTATGTTCATGTTGCCCCCTAACTCTTGCAAATTTGATAGCACGTTCTTAATAAGCTTAGCATGGTAGTCAGATTTCTTAACTCAAAACATATGAATCCCAAGCTTGGGATTTCACTTCAGTCATTGATTTGACAAAATTGGGGTCTTTTACGACTTGCCTAATCTATGGCGCATTAAAAATACCTGCTTTAAATTTTCATTGCTTAATCTTGGAAAGTCGCGTGAATGAAAATTAAAACATTCTCCAAATTTTTTCAAGTGCATTTAGATTAAGCAGACAACATCTTGTTGAAAAAGCGATATCGAAATCGACAGCAAATGCGATAAATTTGAGATAGAAACAAGAAGAACGCGAATAGGAAACAGCCAACTTTATTTGTTTTGGTGACCAGTGTAATATTATGTACTTGCTACTTTGTTAAATGACATCAAAATACTTTCAGAAAGAGAGAGAGGTAAATAAGAGTGAGTCAGCAATATTTGGAAATTGACACAGTTTGCTACGAGTATAACCTCCAGTAGGGTATTTATGTTTGTTTTATCTCGTTCAGACATACATGGTCCTTTGATTGAAATATCTATAAGTTCTAATCTGAGGTGAATACCTACATAAAATATAATTACTTTATTTAATTGGAGGGTGTTATATACCTGATTTTATGAAAATAAATAATTCCAATAGATACTATCACACTCATGTTACAAATACAGTAGGCACTACAGGATTGGTAAAGATGCGTAGAATTTTGTAGCTATATTAAAGAGATAACAGATCCCAATAGTTTGTAAAATATTTTTCTAATATTTAAGCTACCTACCTGCACTATAAGTATGCAAGTAAAAAATTATTTTATTTATTTTAGTAATTTTAAAAATGTTGAATAGTTCTTATTAATATGACAACACTGAACAAAACTCAAAATTAAAAATGTCATATACTGTCAGTTTTATTTTGTTTGTATGAGAGTGTAGGTAGGTAGGTAGCGGTTCTTGTGTTCATTTAATTGATTTTTGAATAGTTTTGAATGATTTCGAAGTCTGTTTCTCTAAGTGAGTGCTACTAATTAGTATTTATTTTGTTGTACTGTTTTTTTTACATTACTATTACTGCTGTCAAATTATCTGCATATATAGGTAAAATAATTTGGATTATTTAAATTTTAAAACATTTTTTGTGAATGATGAGCTCCGTGATTATTGTACTGCTTTTATTTTTTGTCTTTTATTGATGAAAATACTAAATGGGAACCCAAAACAGTGGAGTGATTCGTTGACCTCACCCAAGGCTTTTTTGAAGTTCAATTTTCCTCATTATTTGCGGAAGATGTGCAAGTTATAACTCATTCGTGATATTGTTAGGTTTCAAAGGTTACCGGAATATGGCTGTATGATAGACAAAACTATGTTGCATTCATAAGCTTTAGTCTGATTTTATTTCATAATATAGGTAGGTACTTATTAAAAATTTTTTGGTTTTGGAGGTTTTGTAAATTAAAAACATGTTTCCTTTAGCATGCAAAACCAGATTACCTGGAGATTTTTAGAAACTAACCCCTGCTGTCATATTGAGTGTTAATATGTTTGTCATCCAGCTTTATATCAATAAAATAATAATAATGAAACCTATATATTTTGTTAATTTAGGGAAGACATTATTTGCTGTAAAGTAAATAAGACACTGTTACCAATATCTTCTACCTAGTGGATATAAAAAAAGCTTAGATAATGTCAAAACTCTCAGCTCTTCTTCCTAGAAATACATTTTTAAATATCGAAACTTACATGAGCAAAATAATATTTTTTTCAATGTTTATGAAACCTTGGAAAACTTGTTTTAAATTTGAATTTAATAATTAAAACATCAAATCCAAATCCAAAAGTAAGGGCAAATGTATGTGAAGAAATGATTTTATTCACCATTCGAACAAATTTGTCTCACAAAAGTTAAGTCTAATAAATAGTTATTGCCTACATACTTTTTTCAAACTGAATCTTAATTGAGATTTCATTGCAATCTTTAGATATACAAGCACTAAAACAATTAAGCAACTGAAACACCATAAAACATAGGAACCACATGAACATGCAGTAATTTTTACAATAGAATAATTTTAATAATTTTAAATATATTGTTTCAGAATGCTTCGAGGAAGATTAAAACACATCTTACACTGCATTTTATTTATATCATTCATATTTGCATTCTTAGTTTTTGCTGGTGCAATAATTCTAGATGACAAAGAAAAACCTTATATTGAACCATTGGAAGCTTATGGCCTATATGGATCGCTTATATTATACATTCTTAGGCTCCTAACTCTATTGACAATACCTCAAGTTTTGTGTAATTTTTGTGGATTATTATTTTTTAATGTATTCCCTGGAAAAGTTAAGTTAAAAGGATCTCCATTACTTGCTCCATTTATTTGCATAAGGATAGTGACCAGAGGTGATTTTCCTAAACTAGTTCGTGACAATGTAACAAGGAACATGAATAAATGCATTGATGTTGGAATGGAGAATTTTATGATTGAAGTGGTTACTGATAAGGCAATAAATTTACCAACACATAGGCGAGTTCGGGAAGTTGTCGTGCCTATGGAGTACAAAACTAAAACTGGTGCATTATTTAAGTCGAGAGCCTTACAATATTGTTTAGAAGATAATGTTAATATATTGGCTGAGACTGATTGGATTGTTCATTTAGATGAAGAAACCTTGTTGACTGAGAATTCTGTGCGTGGTATACTAAATTTCGTATTAGATGGGCAGCACCAATTTGGACAAGGTCTAATCACTTATGCCAATGAACAGATTGTAAATTGGCTAACAACGTTGGCTGACAGTTACCGTGTGGCTGATGACATGGGAAAATTAAGATTTCAATTTTACATGTTTCATAAACCACTTTTCAGTTGGAAAGGCTCATATGTAGTCACACAAGTATGTATACTTATATTGTCTTGCAAATTTTTTATTAAACTCTTTTGTGGGGTAAATAAGATGCAATTCTAGTGCAACAAAAAAGCAACAATCAAAGGGTAATGAATGTGGAGGAATCCAGGATCTGCTAGGATCGTAACGTTTGTCACTCGATACTCTCTGTCTACTCCATAAGGGGCTTGGTGTGAAGATATGTATGTAAGACATAGCAGTAAGAGTCAATAAGAGTTTGTTATAGATAAGTACAATCATAGATGAGTTTATTGGTAACAAAATTTATCTTGTTTTGCTATGTTTGTAGAAAACCTTAATTTTTTTTTAATGTGATCTGGTGGCAAAAATAACTGGCTTATATCTATCTATCTATGACAACATAAATGTAGGTGTGTCTCTATCTTGTGGCTGAAGTGTAAGGTCAATTGTGTGTCATTTTGGTGGTAGATATGGGTAAGGTGTTGGTACCAGGACACAGTTTTTTTATTATTATTATTATTAATGTGAGCAGAAAGGATATTCAAACAAACATGAATGTTTTAAGTATAGGCAGCAAACAAGCAAGTAAATTTCATGATTGTATATAATTTTTACACTTTTTTTTATGTTATGGAAAGCAAACAAGCAGACGGATTTCCTGATGGTAAGAAATGAGACACCAAAGTTGGTAATGGTGCGTTGCCAACAAAAGTAAGTTTACCGGGTACCTTACCCTCCGAACCAGAACACGTCATGACGTTATGGCGGCAGGAATAGGTAAGGTGGTGGTACCAATCCCAGCGAGTCGCTGCCAAACTCCTAGCCGGATGTCACGGTGTTAGTGATGGTAAGCCTGTGCTCACCTTTTACGATCTGCCTGGCAAGGAAGGCAGATGGTCTATTCTACAAAGGAGCCCGGACCAATACGGGGAATGAAACTATAGGCTCTGAAGGCTTCAAGCTGGAGAACAAACAATGGCTTTTGCTTGATTGATTGATTGCTTGCTTGATTGATTGCTTAAACCAATCTTTACAAGAATTCCACCTAGTCTAAGTTACTGAACTAGTAATATAATTCAGTGATATGAAGTAATAGATTATTCTCTTAATCCAAAAGATTTCAATTTTGGACATAGATCAAATCTCTAAAGATGTGACCATATCACTTTTGATTCCCAAAAAATATAATGTTAAAATAGTATGGTGATGGTGTGTATGTTTTATTATCAAACTGTATAGTTTTTATAAAATTGTGTTTTTCCTAGGTATGTGCTGAGAAAAAAGTATCATTCGATAATGGTCTAGATGGGTCTGTTGCTGAAGATTGCTTCTTTGGTATGAAAGCATATAAAGAGGGATATTCTTTCAATTTCATTGAAGGTGAAATGTGGGAGAAGTCACCCTTCACACTTTGGGATTTCATGCAACAGAGGAAACGATGGTTGCAAGGTATACTTCTAGTGGTACATTCTAAAGAAATACCTCTAAGGTATAAAATATTTTTAGCTATATCATGTTATTCATGGGTAACACTACCCTTTTCTACCAGCAATATGATATTGGCTGTTATTTGTCCAATACCGTGTCCACATTTTTTGGATCTAATTTGTGCATTTGTGGGTGCCGTAAATATATACATGTATATATTTGGCGTGATCAAGTCCTTTTCGATTTATAGATTTGGACCATTGAACTTTGTATTATTTATCATAGGTGGTCTGGCAACAATACCTTTTAATGTTGTTATAGAAAATATTGCAGTAATATGGGGTGTTTTGGGCAAGAAGCACAAATTTTATGTTGTCAATAAAGAAATCAAAATTCCCGTTACTGTATGAGCTGTAGTTTTGGTTTGATGTTATATTTTGTATTGTTATTGAATGCACAAATTACTTAATTATGTAACTACACTACAATATTAGTGAATGCATGTTTAGAAGTATTAATATTTATTAAATAGGTTTTTATTACCCAAAATGGGAGTAAAATTATCACAAATGTGATAACTCACTTTCTTTGTTACCAAAGACTTGTATTAATAATAATTTTGAGTAGGTAATTTGTGTTATCTTGGAAGTGTTGTTTATTTTATAGCAATTTTATTTAATTTGGAAGTGTTGGAGTTTCGAATATTTGTTTTTTTGTACACTTTGTCGAACAAACTGTTGAATGTTATTGAACATGAATCTGGTTAGAGTTATTTGAGTATTATGCAATAGTAATATTCCATTATTGTAACGGTTTACTTGTCTATCTGTATCTTCTAACTATCAATGTGTTAAACATAATATGACATTTATTAATAAAACATTTAAACAATACAAAAAAGAAATCATATTCAATATTTTTCTTAGATCTGGATTTAATTAAAAACATGAAGCAATTGATTCTTAAATGATTTTTCAAATTCAACTGTTAGTTTTTAATATATAAAATAAATATTCAGAATCATTAGATGTATTATTAGTTGCTAAGGTTCGGTAAGAACAAATTTGTTGAAGGTTCCATATCCATATTTATTTTAACATTAGGTACATTTCTATATAAGGCAAAGATGAGGAACATTCAAAGTGGCTTAAAGTTAAATTTAAATATTATTTGCTATCGAATTCCAAATAGGACGTTATGTTTCGCAAAATTTTGTTGGTCACTCCCTCGGTCTGTTGCCCACGCCTGTTATTATCGTATCTTATCATTTAGACGTGCGTCGATCCTGATAATACTAAATACAAGATTTAACTGATAATATAAGGGAAATATAGGCTAAAAACGTGTTCAGGTACCGAAATAAAAAATAGTCAATGGTCTTCTCATATGTATTTTTAGGCTAAAGTTCATTAAAATAGGTTCCGCCATTTTAACATGACTACAGAACATTTTGCGACTGGTCCGGAGCTTGTAATTTTTACATACAAACGTAATTATTATGAATTATTCAACTAGTTCATATTAGTGAAGCTGGCATGACTGTTAGGGTGAATTCGAGTGAAATTGCTTATCTATTTAAATAAAAGTTAGGATAGACCATATTAGTATTGTACTTGATTATCATAACATAAGCTGTGCATATTTAGCATGTACTAGTTTCAGCTTAAAACGGATGCCTATGTACGTTTAATTGAGGAATTTGAAAATGAACAAATTTAAAATACTATATTAAGGCGGTACAGAGGGCCGCACATTATACTAAACCTTACGCTGCACTAAGGATAGGTATAACTTTTTAATCAGCTGCAGCCTATTTAAATTCTTTATCCCGATATTTCTCTATCCCGAGGTTTTTTTTTCGGCACACAGTGACAACCGAAAAGAAAGTTGGTCTCGTTCGAAAGGGGATGTATTGGTCACGTTGGTAACGCATGATAGTCGATTCGCTTCATGTTTTCGTAGCCGTAATTTAACTTGATTCTTTATCAAGATATGATAACATCCTGTCTGCCGTCGCATCGTTGAGACAAGCATGTGGCATAACTAGGCATTAGATGTTAACCTGGTACAAACATAAAATACATTGTGTTTTAAAAAAAAAACAGTCCCCGTGTTGGTCCGGGCTCCTTTTCAG
>DVZK01000966.1:0-10427 GCA_018236665.1 Calephelis perditalis
ATACAAGAATAAATTTCATAAACACCCAGACCCGGAAATGCAGACATCTTAATGTTCATCGCACAAATGCCTGCCCCCGTCGGGAATCGAACGCGTGGTTGGCGTAGTTAGGCGTGTACTCTAGCCACTCGACCAACGAGGTGAGTGGATGCAACCGTCTCATTAGTCTTAATGCTCATACATTAGTATGTTGATTACTTTTTTGAGCAATGGGTTAGCATACACTCCTAACTCTGTTGATCACCCGATTTTCGATTTTTGACTGGGGCAGATTATATTTGTCATGAACCTAAAAGTGTCACCAGGTCTGGGTGCTTACTAAATTTATACTGGTATTTGTTTAAGTGTTTGTATTGTTGACATAACACTAATAACAAAAACATAATTTGCTGACTTTGGGGTTAGGTTAGCTAATTTGTATAATTTATCCAGGGATATTTATTAATTTATATGTGGTATAATATAAAAATGTTTCTCACAAGTGCTATTATCTCTCTGTTTGCAAATAATTCAAAAACTACTGAGGGGATATTTTTATGGTTTTCACTAGATCAAGTTTAGTGTGAATTCCATTTAAATTGAGAACTATCACCGAAGAAACTGCCAAACCAATAACATGTTATTACAAAACAATGCAGGAAGGCATTGTCACTTTCTCTAGATTAGTAAAAAGTTCATGATAGTGTATGTTAAGAAAACCTTTTAAATAAAGCTGTTTAAATGAATACATTATTGACGTTAGTTAAATCAAACACTTTAGGTACCTTAAGAATTTCATGTACACTATGAAAGCACTACACTAAATAATCTTATAACAAAATTAAAATTGCCTATGAAATTATAATTGATGCTGATGAAATTGATGCTTTGGTGATAATGTGATAAGTGTTTTTTGAAATTTCTGCAATAATAATTCACATTTTAATTTGTTGTTTACATTGATGGATGGAATAAATATGCAAGGAAAATTCAAGTTGATTATTAGGTTTTAATACATTACTTAATTTATTAAATAAAGCACTTATTATTATTATTATAGGTTGACAAAATGGCAAAACAAATGGCACTAGAATCTCAACTATCGGAGGCCAAACTTCAAAAGGCATCACTAGAACATCAGGCAGAGAAAGAACGCCTTATGGCTGAAATGGAGCAGCTGAAGGTCACCTTAGCTCAGTATAGAGCGAAGATGTATGAAATGCAAAGTGCTGAGACAGCATTGAAAGGACAGTTGGCAGTGTACACTGACAAGTATGACGAATTCCAAAACGCGCTTGTTAAGAGTAATCAGGTTTTTGGGGGATTTAAGGAGCAAATTGATAAGGTATAAACATGTTATTACATGCATACATACATATCTTCACGCCAAATCGCTTGCCAGGATGGCAGAGGGTATTGAGTGCCAAATGTCACATTCTTTGCTGATAGGCCTGGCTTCTTTCATTTTCATTTTTACACACAAACTCGCCGGTTTAGAAGCCTAAAGAAATGTCTCAAAAATGTGTAAAATAGTTCAGAAACGACACATATTTATTTTTATTTTCTATGATTTTCTAAACACAAACACAATCTTTAAACAGATTTTTTTATGTAGGTATATACATACGTCTAAAGTTGTAGTTTTACACAATAAGTAGATTGTAGATAATAATATAATGAGCTTTGTGCTCTTTTAGGCTTTGATCCAACAAAAATGAGTACATAATCAAATGCCAAATCTCATAATCCTTGCAGACCTTCTGGCTTCCCCCATATTTATTACCCATTCATACACGTCACTAATTTTTTTTGGATACGGTAATTTGAAGCCATACTCCATGTTACAATAACTTAATCTACATCATAATCATAAATTATAATTTTATGAAAACACTTTATCCATGTCATATGTGTCTCTAGGCTGTATCTCGAGTTTGATCGATCGACAGGAACATGCATTTGTTGGACGAATATAGATCTTTCTATTTCTTTGTGTTTATTAAATTTATTCCAGTATTTATACAGTATGTATTAAATTTATTTCTATGTGTTAGTAGTTAGTACCATTGAATAACATGCAGTTCGCTTGCTTTGGTGATATGGTTGTGAAACTGGTACAGAGATAATATTTTTTATATATGTATATTACGTAGGTTTTATACTCCAGCTTTAATTGTTTAATGGAGTACATTACTCCACCTTGTATTCGCGAATTGGTGACAATTTATTTAATTCGTGACCACTTTTTAACATATTGAGAATGGGTGATGGACATGTCACAATGATGGCCATAGAAACATAGCAATATTTGCAACATTTTTAATAACCCCGATGAAACCAATTCGTAATGACTTAACTAACAGGGAAAGCACTATAAAAGTCGAAACATTACAATATATCACAACATAAAAAAAATAACATGATTTTTTATGCGACAAGCACACTGTTATGATGATGGTAAAAGATAACCGTGGCCTACAGTCACTACAGATGTTACAGATGCGTTGCTATTCTATGGCTGGAATTAATATAGAAAATATTATATTTACCAAATATTTTTCTCATTGTCAGATGTCAAAGAAGATACAAACGCTAGAAAAAGAGAGTGCATCTTGGAAACGCCGTTGGGAGACCTCTCAAACATCGCTGTTGGAAGTCTGCACGGAGAGGCAGGCCACCGATCGTCGTCTGCGAGCTCTGCAGGGACTCTGTCGTACACTACAGGTACCATTATACAAGGGACACTGTTGCACACTACAGGTACCATACAGCAGGGACTATGTGTACACACTACAGTTATATAAAACTCTGTTGTACTCTGTGGGTACCACTACACCAGGAACTTTGTTATATACTATAGGCACCATCTAGAGGTCCGCGCCGATGCCGTTCCTCATTCCTGTATCATCTTAAAACTTGCGCCGACTTCACAAGTGTATATATTTATATTATTTAGGAGACTGACACTTCACGAGTAACTAGGAGTATATACATACACGTCTTCAACCCTCTAGTTCACTTTCCCGCCTTACATCACACCTCCCGTCTAGTGCCGCACCACGCCGCTGGCGCCCTAGCCATCTTCTGCCTGATTTAGATACTGATGCTTTTAAGGAACGGAAATCAGTATTAATGGCGTGTGATTTGGCAGTTTAAATTTGGAAAGTGATAATGTAGACCCTGTCAAAATCAAGGTTAAACTAATGTACTAAGTTTGTTCAGCAATTTACGGTTACGAAGTCCTGAAAATCTTTCAAAGTACGGCGTTACTAACGGCGTGCTTACTATGTTTAAAAATTTGACATACTGTCAACTGATGCTCACTAAGAATGACCAATGTGGCATTAAAATTTGCTCCTAAGAATGGAATATTTTGGATTACCTAATAAAGTTTCTCAAAACCTGTACCCACCCCAATAACTATTTCGATCTCTCCATATAGGAAATTGATGGTACACATGGAAGACAATGCTGTTCTCAGAGATCGGCAATAGTGGTTTCGCCTAAGTCGGTCTAGGAAAGATCTTGTGCACGCCACTCACAACGCTAACGTAACGCTTTTGATATCTCGAAAGCTTTTGATAGGGTTCGATTTTCTTGGCTAGCTTTTATGGTATAGGATCCGTCGTATTATTTGTGCCTATAAAAATACTTCCTGTGCGAGCGATCTCGAAGTTGTGGTTAATGGATGCTGCTCTGATGCGTCTAGACATCAACACCGGCGTTCCACAAGGGTGCGTTCTTTCCGCAACCTTATTCTAAGTGCACAAAAGTGTGTATACAATGGAATTCCACCAAGTGCCGACGATAAGAAGTATAGACTCTTCTGCTAGTGCAAAGTGCTAATGCTACTGGATGCCATGGTTGTACCTCCGCCTACCACTTCGTGGATACGGACGGATTTTCGATATTTGAAGTTAATTTAAGTCTTCCTGTGTTGTTTTGTCAATATTGTCAAATGTTATATGATGTACTAATTTCAGACTGAGCGTACAGCGTTAGTGGCTACCTTGAAAGAGCACAATATTGAACGTCCGCCAGTACCTACACCGCCGCCTTCTACTGCATCGGATGATAAGGTCATTATTTCCGACTACTCTCTAATTCCAATTGCAAAAGTATTGTTATAAAACAGTTTTTTTATGACAAAAGGTAGCGAACAAGCACGCTGCTCCTCGGATGGTAAAAGATAACCATAGTCTATAGACACTATAGATGTTGTCTTATGAGCTGCCAGACAAGCAAGATAGTCCCTACTTAGAGGACCCGGACAAACACAGGTTTAAAGTTATGTAAAGTTATTTCTACAAATAATTGGTCAACATGTCTACCTGATTTGATTTTTCCAGCTTCACTTGGAAGTATTTGCAGAAAAAGTTATAGGATTCCTCTAGCTTAGTGTGTGTTTCCTTAGATCTTACCTAAACTTGCTACTAGACGTTTTAAGCCTCTGAGCTCTACAACATATCAAAAAGTTCCTTCTTTAATTTAAATGGATAAAAACATACGAATTCATGTCTATTTCTAAATTATCTTCTTTAAAGATTTAATTTTATAGATGGTAGAAAATGTATGTATGGTAAGGTACTGTGTAATGTTCTAAAAGCATACATCATTTCTTTAGACAAATAAATGGCCCTGGACAAGTGATACAAATTGATCTAGCACCAAGGTAAGCAAACACGCATGTAGCGTGTGTTATGGGTGACAGTATCGGTCAACGATACTAATATTATATAAACTTCAAAATATACCTACTGGAATAAATATAACAAACGCACCTAGGTACAGACATCTTTACGTTAATCACACAAAAGCCTGACCCCTTCGGTATCCAATGGGGGCCTCACGGCCAGGTGATGTCCGTAGGCTTGTACGCGAACCTCTCGGCCAACGAGAGTAATAGATTTCCGTAATGCTATATTCTATAACAGAGATATGACTAAATCAAGTTTTTAATTTGAGAATATTAAGTTGCAGACATTTGCCGAAAAGATTAATTAAGACAGCTCTATATTTTTTTCTAAGATCGCAAATCAGCACATGCTCTGCCAGGGTGTTAGGCTTCATATGCATCATATCAAAAGTTTAACTACGATAACCTAAAATTATGCCGTTGTCCTCACTATTACGAAGGACTTCTTTAATACTCGTCACTGTGATTAATTATTCAAAAGGCGATATTTGTATGAATGAAATAATGCTATATAATGTATTCTAATTTTCTCCTATTAATTCCTTTTAAAGGTCGACATGATGGCAGCGAATTGCGCGCAGTTGAAACAAAGTCTCGCACATTTACAGAACCAATTAAACGTGTTGACAAAAAATAAAGAGGAAACTGCCAAACCAGAAAAACAGAAAAAGTCAAAATCGAAAAAGAATAAGGAAAAGGCGCAAAAAGAAAAGAGTGAAGAGCCAGCAGAATCAAGTGTACAAGAATCTCAACCTAATGTTGAAGATGATAAAATCGAAAACACGATGGCGATTGCAGATGAAGGAGATGAAAAAATAGACAGCAAAACGATGGAGAGTCTTATACAAGCCATTAATATGGCTAATATTAATCTTTGTGATTTGGAAGTTAAAAATGACGCGGATCTAGAAAACGTTGAAGTAACAAACAAAGAAATACAAGAAATGCCAACAGAAACCCAAGAGTTAAGTGAGGAGACAACAAATGAAACAGCAAAACATTTAGATAACAATGAAGTAAATGAAAACACAAACAAAATTGCAAAAGAAATAGACGAACCCAAAAATGTAGTTGAACCTTCTGAAACTGCAAAAACACTTGAAACCAATCTGTCAAATGAAATTATAACTAAAGAAGCTACAGTATTCAATCAACCAAATGAGAATGTAACAAATGAAGCTACAGTATTAGATCAATCAAATGAGAATATAATAAAAGAAGCTACAGTATTAAATAAATCAAATGAGAATACAATAAAAGAAGCTACAGTATTAAATGAAATCAAAGAAGCGTCGTTGAATAAAGATGCAGTTTCGAATGACGTAACAAGTACAAATACGAATTCAAATGAAGTTGAAACAATTTCAAATGAAGTTGTGAACATAGAAGCAAGTACAAATGAAATTTTAAATGTCGCAGAACCAGTAATTAGTGAATCTTAAATGAACATGTAATATTTTGAGACAAATCATGTTTGTGAATAATGAACATTAGAAAACGCACTTTAAGAAAGAGCCAGTGTTTTTAGTTTTGTAAAATACTAACTTACGCATGCGAGTTGAACTACTTTTTCTTTCACTTAAAGACATCTTCCCATATGAATGATTTTGACTTAATTTAGAATTTAAATTAGACAAATTTCTTTTAAATAGCAAAAACCTGAAACGTGTAGTTTTCCTATGATTGATACCACATAAATGACATATCGACAAACAGACAAGTATAAAAAGAGATTTAAGGTCTACAAGCGTCCCAACCTATTCTAAATATTTCATTTGGAATATTCTTAATGCACCGAAAACTTTTTATTTTATAAAATGTAATATACACGTCTAGTACCTCAACATAGTTAAAGACCAATGAATAAAAAAACCTGGAAGCATTCTTACATACAGTTTCATTCCCAGTTTTTGACTCCGAATATTTGTGACTTAAGGATGTGACGATCTCATCTCCCGAGTTTTTACCGGTTTCGTATTTTAGTTGTTTGGATTATTCCACAAGCTACTCAGAAAGACGAGGTGGTAGTATTGCAAAAACTTACAATATCTTGTACCTATATGGTCCGTCCCATTGTTGTGTTCCAGTTCAAAAGGTAGAGTAACTGAGTGATTGTTTTTTTTGTGTGTACTTAGATACTATTATTAAGTCGAAATGGAAACTAAATCCAGCTTTTTTGTTTACGCTACTGCTTACTAATAAAGCCAAAGATAAGCATATTTTGCACGCAACTTGTAGTCAAATTAAAACCAATGTTTTAGAGCATAATCAAAATGAAATGCCTTATTTAATTTAATTCTTGTTAACAAAACAAATGCTGTCGTTTTTCCCTGTTTTGTAATGTATAACAGAGAAAAAAAGTATAATGACCTTAAACCTAATATATTATTAATCTTAATTTTGGAAATGTGATAGAAAGGCGGTACAGATTACTTCATGGTAATGAGTATACATCATCTATACTAAGGATAGGATATAAATTGTTGCTTGCTAACACGGTCTAGGAGTATTTAAGCTGCTTGCATAAGTTTGCTAGCTACACAAAACCATATAATTAGTAATAGTATTACGCACAGAAGACGCAAGAAGACGCACTGATGTACAAAAAGCAAGTGAACTTGGCAAAGGTTCATATCAGCAGTAGTAGTAGAGTAGACAAGATTTACTTAAAAAGTTATGAATTTCAATCAAAATGGTTACTTAGACGTTGAATGAAAGTTTATATAGCGCTGAGCCTAAAATATTTATAGCGACGTTACGTCAGATACTTTACTCTGGTTTGGGCCTGGGACTCTTCAAGAGGAACGTCGCTTGAATCGACGCTAATTGCGGAGTGAAACCTCTCTGGCTACAATCGCAACTGGAAACTAACTAATTAGTGAGGTGGAGGTACCAATTTAGATCTATTATCTACTGATTTTCAGTTAGAGGCTATTGCGGTCGTGGCATTCTTGCGCAAAAAAATATAACTGTATCTGGACCGAAATATCTCAAAACAACTAAAAATATATCACTAAGGCGATAGAGCCGTTACATCCCCGCGCAATTTTTTTTAATGAAAATTGTGAAAATCCCTCATGTATATTAAAATCTATGATATAGACCAGTGAATAATTATTATTTTTTGTTTAGTTTTTGTGTGTTTTTGATAAGATTTACGTTTATTTTCGAAATGTCTACATGTCTAGTCAATTTGTAGTGTGAATATTTGGCCAGAAGGTTTGTATTTAGGTTTGTGTTTTTGACATTTAAATACCCACAATCATTATCATCGTACACTGCCATAAAAATGTCAATAACTACGATGCTAGCGGTATTTGCACAAATATTTAGTATAAATAAAAACTACCGTTTAGGAGTGAACGCGCCCTTCGTCTCTAACGCTGCAATTTTAGTTATTTCAACTCTTACCTATTAATAAAAAAATGTTTTTTGATTTGCAAAGGTACTTAATAGTTATGTTTAAACTTTTGATTATGAAAAGGAATTAATTTTAAATTTATAGCACTAAAATTGAATAAATCCTTCTCTCCGTTTAATAATTATGATGCCAGTGACAGACACACATACGCGCACACACACACCCACATACACCAAACACACACGCACCACACACACACGCACCACACACACGCGCGCACTACACACACACACACACACACACACACACACATAGATACGCCAAGCTTGTAACAGCACTCGTTTACCGTCGAGATTCGGGGGTTATGTTATGACGATGTTGCTTACGGGGGTAAGCCTGCATATTAAAGTCATTTGTCTGTCTTTTTTTGTCAATCAAAATGTCAGTTTACTTGCTCGCTCCTCCAGAACTAAAGAAAAGCAACGCAACGATGTTAAGATGGCTGGATTACCCTTAAGACGTACTAATTCAGGTCGGATAATGAATTTTTATTTCGGGTAGTAGAAAATAGTATTAATTTTTGTACATGTTTAGGTACTTACATTCTAGTAATATTTTTTCATCCTTTGCATAAATTTAAAATCTTAATGACGTATAAGTGAAAGTGTGTTTTATTTCTTTTATTTTTAGTTACAAAAATAATAAGAAAATAAATCTTAAATGATGTACTAAAATTGAAAGTGAACTTGTTTTATCATAGGTTAGTTTTGAGTTTTGACTCTATGTACTAAACGTTCACTTTAAGAAAACTGTGACGTCATTAATCAAGGAATTCTGCGATATAATAGGTCATGGGCGTTGCTAGTTTGATGACGTCATTATTTTCCAGTAGGTAGCCACTACTGTATTTCAGCTATGAAATCAAAGTAATATAAATGTTTTGGTTACTACGATATGTTTGTCATACCAACATATTATGACATTGTGGTTTGCAAATATTTAATAATATAATTTTCACAAACTGCCTAATCCGTTTAAGGGACTTGGCGTGCAGATATGTATGTATATATAAACTTCATTATAATAAATACTTATAGAGTGCTACCCTTTCTACCGTATTGTATAAGCAAGTTTCGGCTTTAGTAAAAGTATTGCGGGCCGTTGATTTCTAAGAATCTACCCAGGCAGGCGTGACAATTGTTTTTTTTTCGCCAAAATACCGGCTATAGCTGTAGGGCTGGCGATATTTTTGTCATACATTCGGGGCACTCGAACATACTAATACCTTCGTGTAATTTGACACGAAACTGCTTCTGATTTGAATGATGTTTTTTGTATAAAAGGACTTTCCCAAAGTTTTGTAATAAACGTGACTTTTGTAATTATTGTTTTATTTTTTCTACCCATTTTCAAGTGTTTTCTCAGCTCTATTCTTAACCTAATGATGGAACGCTGCTTATTCAAACAACGATGCACATTTTTATGGCATTTCTGACGAAAATAGTAAATTGTACGAATGTTTGTATGTATGTTCTTGTCTCTAGTGGCTTAAAGATTTTATTGAATTTTATCATAGAATTAGAATACAATTCGGAGAAATAAATAGGCTACTTTATATTCCTAAATTCGAACGGGTCCCCGCAGCCTTTAGGAGTTAGAAAAATAAGAAATGGACAACTATATTACAAATACCTATGTGGCGGTCTGATGTTTGTATTTAACATGTTTTCCAATTTCCTAATGGAAACAACGTTGCCAAGGATTGGATAGGTATGTGCTCGGTTGAGCTTGTCACATGTCATATTGTTGGGTCTGAGTGTCTTTTTTTATGATACTAGAAGGGAAACAAGTAGACGGATTTCCTGATGGTAAGATATTCACGCCGCCTAGAGACACCAAAGGTGGTGATGATGCGTTGCCAACATCCCGGATGTTAGGCCTAGAGCAAAAGGAAGTTTACCGGCTACCTGACCATCCAAACCAAAATACGTCAACGTTAAGCATTAAAATTATGGCGGTAGGAATAGATAAGGCATTGGAACCAATTCGTACGAGTCGCTGCGAAACTTGCACCTAGTAGGATGTCAGTTTTAGTGACGGCAAGCATATGCTCAGGGGCGGATTTCCTAATAGGCCGAGTAGGTCCGGGCCTAAGGCGGCAAAATTTGCTCTTCTCAGAAAGCCAGGCAAAAGACAATTTGTGAATAACGATTCATTGCTTCTCACAACTACAAATAGTAAGAATCAGTATCTGAAATACTGATTGAGATAGTTAAATCATTTACTGAATATCGTTATTTTTTCTTTGTCATCTTTATTTAATTTCTATAGTTGATTTAATTTTGCGTTCGATAGGGGGGGGGGGGGGGGAATCTTTCGGAGGCCTAGGGC
>DVZK01000967.1:0-10423 GCA_018236665.1 Calephelis perditalis
CTACTTGACGAATGGCAAAACACTAACGTGAAGGCCAAAAGTTAAAGAAAGAAAAAATGCAGTGTCCAGTGCGGATGTTCTATTTCCAAATGTCGATTACGCGGAAACCATAGACTCGGGGGAGATAGGGAGGGCGCTTTAATCAGCAATTGGATCACTTCTGCATACAAAAACCAATTATAATCATGACAGTTTTATGAATTACCTGTTTATACGAAAATTGACAAACAAAAGGAAATGTACATTCTTTGCTGAGTTTATACTCGTAATTGAGCAAATAAAAATGTTTTCTTATTATATAATAGAAACACCCAATACTTATGCCCTTATAACTTAACGCTTAATAAATTATTCCTATACAGACTCTTCTTATCAGGAAGGTACGAAGGTCGCTCGGCTAGTAATAAAAACAATATCATCCAAGCTTTTTCTCGGAACTATGTTATTATTCGAAGACAAGCTTATTTCATAACCACTTTGAGTGAGCTTTTGTCATTATTTTCTGATGCTTTGCGGAAAGAGAACTGCAGTTTTATTATAACTTCTAACAATTTAAAAGTTCGGTACTAATTCTTAAGTGACTTGTAGGTTCTTTTTTTACCTGATCCTATAGACGTTATCATGTCTTAACTAGGTATGAATATGGAATTAAAATTAATTAACTTTTTTTCTTTCATTACAAAATCTGTCCATAGGTTAAAATTCTGATGATAATAACTAAAACAACAAAGTAAGGGAAATAGCGATTCATTTATATCCATACTAATATCATAAATGAGGAAGTCTGTCTGTCTTTTGCTCTTTCACGCCTAAACCGCTGAACCGATTTTTATATATTTGATGTAGGTATGTACTTGAACGGATTTTTGGTTTACAAGTAGGCATTCCACAGTTTTGTCTTCTGTCTTTCGAGCTCCATCATCAGACCAGCTCAGGTGTACCAGTATTCGTTATGTACATATGTTTAAAATATAAAATGAGCTGACGACCTTGAGCTAATATACTTCCCGATACTTACGAATGAGCTGCAAAGACGCTAATGGCCTAGAACGCCAGGATAGATCACCGTAAACTATAGCTAAGAACCAACTCGATCGCGTCAGCTCCGGAACAAAAAAAAATCGCATCAAAATCCATTCATCCGTCGAAGAGCTACGATGCCAAATACAGACACACAGACAACAAACGCACACACACACATGCACACGTTAAACCTATAACACCCTTCGTTTTGGGTCGGGGTTTAACAAATTTGTGCAGGCGTCTAAAAAAGGGGCAGCAGAATACGTCCATTTGGTTAACTTTCAGAAAATGTAAATTGTACATCGGTTCACAGTTAACAATCTTCATGGTAATGAAACGAAGTGCATTAGATTTTCCATGCCCAATGTTAAGCTAGTAGATACCACTAAATGGATCTAAACTGGAATGGATCTGGTTGCATCCACTGTCTTTTTAGATATAATAATTAATAATGAATTACAATGGGACTCTCATATTGAGAAACTAGCAAATAGGCTTAGTTTAGCAGCGTTTGCAGTAAAAAAAATAAGAACAATAACAGATGTTGAAACGGCCCGATAGTGTATTTTAGCTATTTCCATTGTGCAATGTCTTTTGGGATTCTTCTTTGACGAAATTCTGCAGAAAAATATGATGTTCACGATGTAATAATAATCTAGTCGCATACAAAACTCGTCTCAATAATATTAGTAAATCCTTTTTGTGTCAATGTATTCGTTTGTACAATAAGCTGCCCAGTTATCTACCTTTAACCTTTACATAAGTTTGAAAAATGTATAAAAGCAAAATTAAATAAGAAAGGCTATTATAAGGTCTCAGAGTATTTGGAAGACGAGCATGCTTGGGAGGTTTTAATCTCCCACTGTATTTTGTAGAGTATTTTGTTACTTTTTATTTAAGTGAAAATTATATTATCTAGTTTATAATGTATCTGTTAGTATTGAAAAAGACAAGCCCGCTGAGTTTCGTTCGCCGGATCTTCTCAGTGTGTGGCCGCGATTCTGATCCGGTGGTAGTTCATAAAAATGTCAACACACACAAGTATCCCTTGTGTGGTCCACGTGAATAAATATATTTCTGATTCTGATTTTTTATTGTAAACGTTGCTAGCACCCCAGCGACGGTTATCAGCCCATTTGATTTTAACTTTGAAATATCGCCGCACAAAGACGCAGTGCTCAGTGTGCCCAAGATCAAGATTTCTCAGCACTAAGTTAAACTTTGCTTTCGCGTGCTGTGTGATATCAGCCAAAGAATAGTTTAGGGAAATTTTAGAATTCCACGAAAGATTTAACTGGCTTCCCAGATTCAAAAGAATGTAAAGAGCTGAAACACTCGCGAAAGTATGCAGGTGAAGCTAAATTAAACAGAATTTTGTAAAGAGAACAAAGTTAGTGCTGAACTGTGCATGAAGTTTGTTGAGACGTGCTTTGATGTATTCTTCAGTTGAAACATTTCAATATTTACTAGTAATGGGATTATAAGTGGTTGTTATTTATTTTAAACTAGCTGTCCCGGCGAACTTCGTTCCACCTGTTCAGTTTTGTATGGGAAAAAGCAAAATGTTGTTTTTCCGTGTTTCCTTGCAGTTTTTTCCTTTTTTCTTATCTTTTAAACCTTCCCTGGAGTTGAACAAATAATTCAAAACCCAAATTAGCGAAATTGATTCAGCCGTTCACGAGATTTAGCGAGACTAACGAACAGCAATTGTTTTTTTATATATATATATATAGAAGATATTTGCTTGTTCTTTATTACACGAGGCTATTATCTATATATTAATATGTGATGCCAAAACTTTGGACCCATTTTTACGAAAATTGCAATTTTGTTTGCAAATTTCGTAAAATTGCAAAAATTGAAATTTGATATTGTTGCGTGACGTAAATCGGAATATCTATGCAAAAACACGTGTAAGTAGCGTAAAATTGCTCTGTCTGCAAAATAAATATTCAATAATGTTTTCCGATTTGTTATATTTAATGATATAATTTGTTTTGATTTATTTGTTTCTAAATATGTATTGTATTCATCTAATTTGCTTAAAATCATTTTGAAATGAAACCAGGTGGGACCATTCAACCAGAGGATGTTCTCATAGTCGTTCCACTGTGCCACCGCGGCTGGCGTCATCAGCTGGGTTATCTTGACATACCGCCAGCACGATGACGTCATAATCTGTGTAATGTTACGTACTCTATTGCTAACAAATGGTTTTCAGCGGTTAGGATCGCCTTGTAGCCATTCTAATACATCCTTATAACTCTATGTTATGGGTATTGAAACTTTTCATGATTTTGCTAACTAGCTTTGACAATAAGTATGCTCTACTCAGTTTTAATCGCGGAAGCGATACTTCGTGCTTTGGTTTTGCTTCTTTGCTGACAGGTACTAATTTGGTTTTTACTGTCAAAAGTAAAATTGATATCTTATCCTTAAGCTATTACACTACGCACACGTATGCTTTTGTTGATGCATCACAGAAACTGTGCAATTCGATCCTTTTGTGTTGATATCCAATCCAATGTGGTATTTTGTTATGATTAAGAAGTTCGATGTTTGTTCTTAATTTTGACCATTCTGCTTTGATATGGTAGGAACTTCAACGTTCTACTTGAAGTTATTTAAGTACACATTTTAGAAAATAAGCTTCAAGTGTAGAATATCTAGAGATAGCCAGCGAGAGGGTCGAAAATCTTAGATATTTCTGATAGTAAAGTTTTCTTTAACATTTTACATTCACATGTAAAAATATTCTGCTTGGAATTCCACATAATTCCCAATGCTTTCCCTAATCTGTACTTGCTACTACGGACTCATTCATGGACGAGTTCTTCTCACACTTGGCCACTTTTTTACATAAGGCGTAAATGGAAAAAATAAGCAGACGGATTCTCCGATGAAACACATAGCTACATAGCGTTTTTTAATTTATAAAATTGAATACGTAAATTTTTAAACAATCCCTCTCTTTGTTTGAAATTAAATCCAATGAACGTAGCTTTTACAAAGAGCTTTCAAATAACAACACAATTTTTCCATTTTCTCACGTGAAGGCTACAACAGACAGCTGTGGTTTTGATCTCATTTTAATGAAAAATTGAATCTAAGGGCCAGGCCACAACACTGCGTTGCGACGTCGCATCGCAAAAACGACGTCGCACAGTAATGCGATGCGATGTCGCAACGCAAAAATGTTATCGGATACGACATCGTTAGGTAAGATGGTAACCAACGGTTCAGTTTCTAGTGGAACAATATGTATCAATCATGAATACTTATGAAAAATTGTATTAAGTCGAGATGGCGCACAAACGTTTGAAGAAATGTTTGTTGACGATTCTTTGCAAATTTTACACAAAACACCAAACGAAAGTGGTACTGTAGCTAACATAATCAGAAACGAATTATGTATTTATTTTAATAGTGACATCGGAGGTCTTAGTTGACAGTTAACATAATATAAATGTTTATAAGTATTTACCGAGTTTCGTTTTATTAACACTATTTAACTCCTCAAAATTTGAATATAAACTTGTACACAGTTCCCCACTATACTTCTGTTTTTAAAATTTAGTCTTGGAGTTGTGACATATAAAATATGGACACTGACTAAACGGCAGCGCTTTGTATCGCAGATTTGCACTTTGCGGCAGCACATCGGAAATTACCGTGATGCGTTGTGCGGCGTCGTAAATTTTTGCAATGCGACGCCGCAACGCAGTGTTGTGGCCTGGCCTTAACGTATTATGAATTCGCTAGAAGCAGTGTACATTTAAACATTTAATTATCTATACTTTTAATAAAACTGTGAAGAGCAAATTCAATACATTAAGGATCTTTAAAACAACAAGGTGCAAACGGCTAAAAGGGCAGCACAAATCATTTTTAGATGTTTTGTCTGTTTGTCTTTCTCGTGACCGCGATTTATGTCGACTATACTGAAATGTAGGGTTACTCTCGAAAATTGATTTCATGCAAATTGAAAAATTCAATCGGATTTAGGTACTCTGGAAGACAGTGATAACGGATGATTAACATTTAGTTACAACAAAACTCAATGAATCGGATAAAATCATGTATTGTTTATTATTAATTAAACTTTAATATTTCGCTAGTATTGTGCTCAAGAGAACCCAAAGTGATAGATCCGATTCCAATTTCTAACATTGCATTAATCGAGATTCAAGAGTAACCCTACTGATCGCGTTGTTATGAAATTTATATTTGGACGTGTGGGTTTTTTTGTAGAATACTTTGTATCCAACCCACTAAAGGCGTTTCCGTGGGAGGGAGGTAAATGTCAAAATGTAAATTGAGCTATAATTTAATAAAGTGTAGGTAGTCGAAACTATTTTTCGTTTTTCCTTTTACGATTGTCCTGTACTTTGTTACAAATCAGAAGTTTTTTTGCAGTTTAGAAATTACAGACATGATAACACTCAGTATAAACTGATTAAATAACTTATAAGAAGGAATGTAGAAAAATATTCGAACGTGTAGTTCTTGATTACTTAAAGCAATATTATTTCCATGATCCTCATGTCCATCTATGAAAACAACTTTATAGCATACGCTACAAGGCTGTCTTTCTCTGATGACAATTAGTATTATTGAAATAACATTGTTTTAAGACTTAAGGGTTACCATTATGTCTTGAAACAATATTTGCCCAGCCCAGATCATGTCACATAAACATTTATATCTTCACAAGTCCCCATGCGCAGTAGGCAGAGAGTGTGGAGGGAACGTTGTTTGTGCAAATGTAAAAGTAAAAAGTGATTCACAAAAAAATTGAGACGCCAGAGAAAGTGCATACAAAGGAGTTTGGGGAAAGATAAATATCCCACCTGCATATAACTACTGTCTAATATGCAGAGGAGTATTAAACATCCCGCATGTGGGCGCCATCGACTTACGAAAACGGTAACCGCATTCGGACCCTACGTCATGCTTAATCCTTATCTCCCGAACCCCGAATGCGGGCTCTAACGACCAATGAATATGAGTCATTAGGCAGGGATGTTATGCCTTATTTTCCGACATTTAAGTTAAAAGGGAATTTCTCAATTCGACTATATGTTTTCTTATGTGAAACATCTATAGGAGCAGATATAAACTGGATCCCGAAACCGGAATAGTGGCGACTCCTGCTGCGGCAGTGTTGCCGCTTAGGGAAAAAAAACTCACCAAACTTTTCTAAAAATGTCATTAGACTGGGTAAAAAAATAAATTCAAAAAATCACTAGAAGTCTCTAAAATATTGAATCAATCTTAATAAACAAAAGTTACTGATTACAGAGGTAATTGATAAACAAATATCAAAAATCAATAATTTGAATTAACGTAAAATGATGAGTTTAAAAATTAATTAGTTGAATTAAATCCTCATCAACTGAATCATTTACGTCCAGCATGGTTTAAGTGGACGGTTGTTCTTTAATTGCCGTGGAAGTCGAAGCTTGCGGCTGTAATATGGAAGTAGATGGCAGTGGCCCAGTACTCTTTATGTTCTGCTATACCAAGGGATATATACTACGTTCCGCTTGGTAGGCTAAAGTAGCCGGTAAACTTAATTGCACATAGTGTTTAAGATCCCAACCTCAGTATGGTATTGCACCATTAACATTTTACTGTCTATGGGCGCCGCGTGTCTGCCTAGTTATTTCTTACCACTAGGAAATTATGTTGCTTGTTTCATTTCTATTATTTTACATAAATAAAAAAAATTAGAATAAGACGTTGTACATCATGAATGCGACCTGTTTAGTTATGATTAAGCAAAAGTAAAAAAAAACAAGTGCACATTTAGACGGGCCGGGACGAAGCGTATCGCAGTGCAATAATACGCCTAGATCACTTTCATACATTTTACATGGAGCAAAGCACACTATTTTTAATAGTATGTGTAATGTTGGTGCTGTAAGACAGTTTAGTGGTTTGTGTTGTGTGGAGCTGGATATATTTGGGAGTTTTAGCTTCCGGTAAGCCCATTTCATTTATAGCGCACTATTTTGTCTGTTTTACATATACATTTTATTACAAAATAAATATTTTTTTTTAGATTTAAGTATGGATTTCCGCAAAGTAACGCCTTCTTCTATCAAAGTACACTATGTCGGGCTGCATCGCGGCGCATTTCATCGCGGAACCCCACGCGCAAACCCCGATGTGGCCTACAGTCACCAAAGAGGAAAGTAATAAGGATATTATTAATCTCAATAGAGGTGCTGAAGACATTTTAATGCTATAGTTTTGAATGACACCTACTAGCGGCACCAATTTCAACACTTGATGGTTTTAAAATAGAGTGGCTAGTTTTTTTTACACTTTTCTTTGGTATTGAGTAACAAAATCCGACCCGACACGCTCGGCCCGACAATAGTCTGCGCTATCTTTAACTGTCATCTATGGAAGATACTTAGTTACTGTATGCAGAAGCACATAATGTGAGAGTTTTGATATTTTTATTCCTGAAAATAATGAATAAACAAAATATACCTTGAGATGAGATATCGGCAACTCTATACAATATATGATAAAACTCGGTAACCAAAATAAAAAAAATATGTATGTAGCCCGACTCGAGATTCGAACCCGGGACCTCAGGCAGTCAAGTCCAATAATTGAACTGCTGAGGCAATGATAATATAATAAATGAAAGTATTTAATCAACATTTGAATTAATTTATTGTATACATTTATCACACAGTTCCATTACATCTATGACTTAGCAATTAACATGAAATTAATTATTGAATACAATAATACCTGTACATAAATACTATGTTACAAAATTACACACATATCTTTACACCAAGTCCCTAACGAAGTAATTAGAGAGTATCGAGTTTTTTTATGATAATGGAAGGTAAACAAACAGACGGATTTTTTGATGGTAAGAAATTCACGTCGCCTAGATACACCAAAGGTGGTAGCGGTGCGTTGCCAACCTGAGGCCGGGACCTTAGGCCTAGAGCAAAACTAAGTTTACTGGCTACATGACCCTCCGAACCGGAACACGTCAACGGCAAGCATTGACGTTATGGCGGCAAGAATAGGTAAGGCGGTGGTACCAATCCGGGCAAGTCGCTGCGAAACTCTACCACTTAGTAGGATGTCACGGTGTTAGTGACGGAAAGCCTATGCTCGCCTTTTGCGATCTGCCTCGCAGAAAGACAGATGACCTATTCTGCAAAGGAGCTCGGATCATTGTCGACTCTAATAGTTTTTTTTACATTTTTCTTGCAGTCACGCCGCTTTTGGAGACACAGATCACTTTTAGATAAAAACACGAGCGATTTGATTGGGTAGTCCACGTAGGTCTCTCCTTATTATTTATTTATATTATTATCACAAATCAAACAAAAAAGTTTTTATAATATACCTCTTAGACGATGACTAGACTTAGAGATGCAATGTTCTGCGTCTTAAGCTTATTAGAAAAAATATGAACCAATGTGCCTAATTAACTAAATTAACTTATTCATTTAAGTACAAAAAGTTCCTTCTATTTCAAACAAGTCTTCTGTTTCAAAAAAGATAAGGTAAGCTTGAGCGCACATTACATTCACGACAGTTATAAGATAAACGTTACACTGTTTTCTCGTTAATGTGTGTGCCGCGGGCGTAAATACTAAAAGGAAGACGACAATCGTTAACAGACTTGTCAGTGCAGTTTTTCTAGATAATTTTAGATTCTAGATTGTTTGAAGTTTGCCCGTCGTCGTATGTTTTTAACCGAGTTAAAAAAACGAGGAGGTTATCAATCTGACCGGTATATAATTTTTTTTTATGTATGCACACCAATTTCTCTGTGGTTTCTGAAGCAATTTACGTAATTCTTTTTTTGTTTGATGCGGAATAGTTTTGAATTGGTCCCATAAAAATTTGATGCAGGTAGGCCCATTAGTTTTAATTAACGTAGGTAGTTATTTTTATGTAACGCAATCGTCTGTCTTAAAGCAGTTGTGGCTATAGTATGCGCTGAGCCTAAGCACTTAATTTCTAGAATGAGATAATAGCGTTTTTCAATTTTTTCGACTACTTTTGTATCATGATTTGTTTTAAATGATTTGCTAAATTTTCTTGTAATAAAAGGGTGCACTGTGCGACTGGTTCTCCGATGGTGTTAATAACTTTTGGCTCGTGTTTTGTCAAGCGATATTTACAGTTTATATAAATAGGTCGCTCAATAATTTCATGAAATGTATACCTTAATTTTTTCTTAATATACACTGTTGTTTTTTTTGTACAAGAGGCTGTTATGTCCTGTCTTACAATGGTAGAATGATTCTTATTAACACTTCCGCCTTGTACTGGACGAAACCATAGCCTTTAGTATTTTAGCTTATAATATATATGTTTTTTTCAAGTATCTATTATTAGAAACAATAATTGTCTATCGTTCTGTAAATCTACGATTATAGCAACCACATTATCACTACGAACAAATGCTTACAAAATGGAGGTCTTTAGTAAGACCCGACCGTAACAAAACAGTACAGAATTGATCTAATATTAGATGTAATTAATATTTGTATAAATGCACTATCATTTTAGCCTTAACTCACTAATAGTTAAATTTAGCCGGTCTTTTGAAAGTTACCCTGTATAGTTTATTAGAAAACGAATTAAACAAACCAGTTCGAAGTTAAAAATAAGTTGCAAAAAGATTAGACAAATCCTATTTGGGTTTTAGTTAAAATCTACTATTTCGAAAGTAATTTGTTCTAAAATGCAGGGTTTTTTTGTTATTATCAAACAATGTAAATTCTGTGTTATAATTGCTGTATTTACACCAACATTTAGAAAAAAAGGATGTTATGATGGCATATTATACAAATAACTTATTCTTCACTGATGGCTGGTCAACCAATCTGTTATTATAACTAGAAATTACTGATATAAAAATCTCAACACCTCAAGTACATTCACTAAAAAAGCGCACTATCTAAAATTGTGTATTTCAGTTGTTTCCTGTCGCTCACATCACTGCAAATGTACAGTGGTTTTAAAAATAACTGCAAGTCTAGCATTAAGGGTCTGTTAAGCAAAACATAAATATTTGTCATAACTATTTCTAATTAATGGAATTTGAGTGTCAATTTTGTCCAAAGCATGTGCATTTTGAACTTATGTATTAAAAATTATGCAAAGCTCTGGTGACACAACAACTACTTAAACACATACCTACTTCTACACTACAGCCTATTGTAAAAGTATGTGTCCAACAGACCCAGACTAACTTTTCCTCCAGACTTTAGACTAGAAGTTTCCATACTTTTCCCTGTGTTAGTCCTGGCTCCTTTGCAGAATAGACTATCTGCCTTCCTGCCAGGCAGCTCGTAAAAGGTGAGCATAGGCTTACCGTCACTAACACCGTGACATCTGACTAGGT
>DVZK01000968.1:0-10421 GCA_018236665.1 Calephelis perditalis
TTACCATCTTTGGTGTCTGTAGGCGGCGTGAATTTCTTACCATCAGGAAATCCGTCTGCTTATTTGCCTTCCTATAATATATAAAAAAAAATCAATTTCCCGTGGTTTGACTTTTTATGGATTATTTTTTATAGGACCTTTAACGGAAGCGAGGTCACTGGTAACCCTTCAACCACTTTGGTAACCAGCTACGTAAAAATATATTTTTTCATTGTTTTGTAACTGGAACAGTTAGTCTACAATTATTATAATTTTAGATAAGCTGTGCATGGGCTGCGTTGCTAGCATGAAATGTCGAAGCATAGAATTTGTTCTTCAAATTTTTGGCTGCTTTTTTAGATTCTTTTGTAGGCAAAAGCATTACAAGCGAAAGATCCAAAGACAAATTGGAGGACAGAAAAAGTCTGCGAAGTCTAAAAAAATTTTATCACTGATTTTGCCAGATCTTAGTTGAAAGTGATTTTATTAGTAAGTGGTAAGCATTTTCCGGATTTCAATTCGATCTAGTAAAAGGGAAAAATGAAGCAAACAGTCAGCCTTAATTAATGACAAATAACTGTATAAAAGACACACAAACATCTCAGACATGCAGTTATTTTCGAAGGGAAATTTAAGATTACGATCTTTAACTTAGATGGAACGTTTGCTTTATGTACTGTTTAGTTCATTTTTATACTGTTGACAAGGACAAGTTAGCGTTGAGTCGGTATGAAAATAATTAGTTCCCGCGTTAAAAATAAGGCCGTTTTCATACACTGCGGCTTTTGTTTAATAAGACAGAGACCGAATACTTTCACAACGGCAAGAAACAATAGTGGCCTGTAGACACATATGTTACAGATATATGTTACAGATGTGTAGCTGTTCTGTGGCCGGGGTGTTGGGCCTAATTCCTAGTGAGCAAGTCTTCTGGATCGGAACATGATACTGTTATTATGGCAGCAGGAACAAGTGAGACAGTGAATTCCTTCCAAATATCCCGGGAAGTTGCTGAACAGCACTCTACCGCCAGGTGTGGTCTTGTTAAAAATAAATTAACTATTTAATCTATGCTCTTCTCTCAGAAGAGATAGGTAGATCTCTACATAGTGAACCCGGACTAACAAGGGGAAGTGGCTCATGTTTTTCATGTTTATTTTAGTGTTTAAATTTAAAATAAGAAGTCGAGTATTCTTGCATTTAAGCATATTAAAAGTGTGTGTAGATTTTGAAAATACGTCAAAAATTACCATTACTTATTATTCAACATTCGCTTCTTATACAGTTGAAGCTATTTGAACAAAACATTAAATTTATATATGTAGTGTGTTTTTATATATGATATAAGCGTTATTAAAAGTATAGTTGAATAAATATAAAATCTCGTGTCACAGTATTAGTAGACGCTCTTTTCCATATAGCTGAGTTTTATGAAATTTAATATAGGAAAATTGAGAAGACTTATTCCCGTAACTTGTAAAATAAGATGACATGATTTATAGTATGCGTCTTAATGTGTGTATACGATTCTTTATCAAGTGTATTTGTCATCTAACTACTTCTAGTTGGTTGAACCGATTTGGTTCAAATGTGTGTGTGTGTATGGTTTGAACATATTTGGACCTGGTACTGCTGCAAATAGGTACGTCACTAAATTAAAGTGGAATAACGTTGACGCGACAGACGTGGACGTTGTCTTGTCCCAAGAATATAAAACTATCATCCAGACGGTTGTAATCACGTCCCAATATCGCCTTCCACAAAAGTGGCCTTGGTGGAAACTTTGTTTGAAACAAATCAAAATTTGGGCTAAATCTACGTTCCACAGGGATGCAAACCAAAGTTTTAAACCCCCATAAGATGTTTTCGAATGGCAGTTCATGCGTGATGTAAAAATAAAGAGATAAAGGGATTATTTTGCAGATATTAAACTAGCTGTTACCCCCCGGCTTCGCCCTCAATAAATTGAGATGCACACTATCCCACACATTTCAAGCTGAATCAAACGGCACACGATGAGCATTTTTTTTATGATATTGGAAGGCAAACAAGCAGACGGATTTCCTGGTGGTAAGAAATTCACGCCGCCTAGAGACACCAAAGGTGGTAATGGTGCGTTGCCAACGTACCTGAGGTCGGGATGTTAGGCCTCGAGCAAAAGTAAGTTTACCGGCCGCCTTAACCTCCGAACCGGAACACGTCAACGGTAAGCATTGGATGTTATGGTGGCAGGAATAGGTAAGGCGGTGGTACTGATACGGGCGAGTCACGGTGTTAGTGACGGTAAATCTATGCTCGCCTTTTACGAGCTGTCTGGCAGGAAGGCAGATGATCTATTTAACTATTATATAGTTTATGAGTCCATCTAAGAAAAACAACGTGACTCGTAATATATAACATAGATATTATAATATGACGTTACCATGTAAACTTTGTGACACATAAAAACCTAAACGTTTTTAAACAAGTACGTTTGCTCCATTAGTTGATTAACATTAATATGTAATAAATAAAATAATCGTCCTTTACATGTATCTTACGTGATGTAATCTATGATCTTCGTTAATGAATGCAACATATGATCTCCGCGGAGAGGTCCACGTGTCCTTAAACTTTTCGACAAAGACGATCTCTATTTACCAAAACTTTATTATTTTATTACGAATACTTACCAAACAAGCCTGTTATTGCAAAATCGCCTCTAATACTCTCTGAATAGAATATACACGTTCATTACCGGTCGGCTGTCTAGTTTTTATTTATTGCATTGCGTGGATACACGTTCTCAAACGTTATAAAATAATTCGTATATCGAAATGCCGAATGGTTTTAATAGAAATCACTGACATTGTTTATGTTAGTACCGTCTTCCGTGCGCTTGTCAAACTTTGGGATTTATTTGTTAGGAAAATATTTTTGTAGTACTCGTTCAACGTTTGTTACGCACAAAATGTTTATGTATTAATTCGGTGTCTAGAAATTACAATGAAAAATAAGATTTGTGTCAGAACTTACAGATAACGCATATAAAGGGATAGATTCGACAAATGGCGACTTATCGCCTGAACGGCGAGACTAACTTTGCTAATAATTTTTTGTTGTATTAGTTACTGTCAGGAAAAAGTTGATATTGAGAGAAAAACGAGAAAAAATCAGGAAAAATTCGACTGTCAATGTTAATGCCAAGCGATATGAGATTTGCCAGGTTGGCTAGGTTTTCACAAATGTAAAAATTAAGAATGGTTATAAAATTTATGTATTTCTTTATGAAAGCTACAGGACAGTAAAATAGTAAATAGTAAGATGATCCAAGTAAATGTAGATCAAGTGAGAGGTAAATCGATTTATAGGACAATAGGACAAGAATAGACCTTTTATATAATAAGGGCAAAAGTTGTTATATTTTACGCTGTTATAGTGATCCACTCCTAAAACTGCAAGTAAGATGCAAAAAATAGGATATTACATACACATACATTCGTTAGATGTTTTCCAGTTTCCATCTCCATGCGTGTTTGAAGCCTGATTTTTAATCACAGGTTCAAATATGCAAATAAATAGATATTTAGTACTGCGAATGCTCGTCTCTCCCTGTCTTCGCTATACATAAACTTTTTTAGGTTTTATAAATTTTTGGTACAGACTTGTATGTTCTAAACTGTAAAAGTAGGTACTTAAATACTCTAAGTTGTAAAAATAATTGAGAGTTGGTAAAAAAGTTCAAATGACATTACCTATCTAAATATTACGCTTATCCAATGAGGATTTCATAATCAGTATACCGGCTGGCTGAGCACTCTGCTCGCCAACTATCCCGGTAACGTTGTAAAAGTCTTTAGACGTACGCAATAGTAGTCATTTCGAAAAAAAATAGTATACCCATCTCTCTAAATATATGACGTAATTAATAGGTGAAAATTGTTATCAAGATAATAATTTTGCAAATTGTGTCTAGGCCTGAATTTATTCGTGATCGACTGAATGAATGAATCCGTACGTCGATGCTTCAAAATTAAAGTTATGTAAGCCACACGAGTAGAAGCTACGCTTGTGTAGGCGTGCTACGTGTTGGCCCACTTTCGAAACATTACCGCGTAGCAGTTTGAGAAACACTATCACATCCAAGTCTCTCGTGTTTTATGGCGTATTATGCTATAATAATATTTTTTACTTAGCACATTTGTTTATATCCGTGTTGTTTGTGTGTGTGTGTTTCTTACATGTGTTTAATATGCGCAGACGCAGCTTTTGGAATAAAAATGTCGTTGTTACAAGCTACGTAGGATCTAATAGCGAATGAGGTTTTATGTTCGTTCGAAGTATTGCGCGGTGGGCATTTAATTTTTTGGACTCTTTGTTAATGGAATTGGATTTGGTGGATTGGGTTTGTTTTTTCAATATGGCGGCAGTGGTTTACGGCGACGGTCAATTAGCGATGGAGCCGGCAATCGGTTTACCGTTCAACTTTTGTTACTCATGATTTACGCGTCTGTATTTTAGTTGAAAGTTTAATAGTCGTTTATTCTGTAGCCAATTAAATGCTTATTAAATTGGTGTGGTTTGAAAATACATTATCGCTTTGTTTGAAATATTTAATGCATAACGATAATTAGAAGATACAAATCTAGGCTTCGGTTGTGTTATTTATATTTATATTGTAAAAATGAGTCCCCATTTCCCTTGGTGATTATTTTTTATTATGACAAATTTTGATGATTATATTTTGTTATGTTAGCTGTAGTCGGGAAAAAGTACAAATGAAAAAAGAAAGAATAATACTCAAAGTTGGTACAGGACAACGTCCGTCGGGAATAAAAAAAAAATGTTTGCTATTTCGCTCCTGTGGGTAAAAGCCACAAACTTCGGCTGCTCAGTGGCTGTGGATATGTAATGTTGTGTTATAATCGATGGCCCGTAATATAGGATTCACACACAAATATAATATATTCTTCCCGGCGGTCTTGTTGCTCGCTTACTTGTTCAATTAACTTTAGATAAAAGATTTAGATGACAGCTTCGTAATAGTCATGGTATCATATAAAACATGTAGTTGCATCTCTTTATAGCTGGAGAGCTGACAACGATATTCATTTCTTATCACTAAATAGTATAAAACAAAGTCGCGTTCTCTGTCCCTATGAGCCTTTGTATGCTTAAATCTTTCAAACTAAGCAACGGATTTTGATGCGATTTTTTTAAATAGATAAAGTGTTTAAAGAGAAAGGTTTATATGTATATATAATACCTTCGCAAAACCGGGATGGGCCGCTAGTTAGATATATAAATATTAGTAATTATTAAAAATTCTGGCTTTTCTATCTATTTTTTTTTATACTGCTATGAATTTTAATATCATTTTGTCACCCATGTATTATCCGCGATTAATGTTATCATGCTAATGTAGTAACATGTAAGTTACTATTGACGAGTTTTCAGGGAGGTAACAATTTGTATTAACCAATGGGTCACATTTAGAGACGTCAATTATCATTTGATCAGTAACTAAGCAGACATTTTCTATACAAAATTATGACTTAAAAAGTATCTTATGGGCGTGCCATATCCAAGAAGAGGTAGGCAGAGGAACAACCAGGGCACCTAGGACTAGCCGAAGACACTAAGTCCTACAATGTGATATGTGGTAAACCTATCGCCAACAGGGCACATTTCCAATCCCGAGCAACATTATTTTTTTATTAGAAAATTGGAAAACCCAATTTCCTTTTTGTTGCCCGACACGGGATTCGAAACTGGGACATCATGCAGTCAAGTCCAACAACTGAACAGCTAGACCACAGAGGCGATGACTTAATATTAAATTTAAATTGACCATAATTATAATGAGGCACTACTGCTGCACATCTGGCAAACCCAATTACTCAACTGTTATATTATGTAGTTGAATTACAGTTGTCAATATCAATATGCGCCCTAAAAACATTTCATCTAAATATTTAATAATTAAATGAATTTGCTCCTAGCTCCTCGTCTATAGCCAAGATATCAATTAAAAACGTTTGTGTAGCGTCTCCTTAGTACGTCGGTATATATGAAGGTATGTTACCGGCGGACCACACGCGACGATACAACTACTACCTATAACTTAAAATTAGAGCCTCATTAATTCATTTACCCCGCTTTCTTGATCATTAGCGCCGTGTTTTCTTGTTATTTTGATATTTCGAGATGATATTTACCGATTGTGGACATACTTTTATTATTACCTATACATTACACTTACGAAATTAATTAATATAATTATAAAATACAATTCAATGAATTGTAATGTCTTTTGAAATGACGTTCAGGTTTATCAATATGATTAGGAATATTGAAAGAGATGGAGATAAGTTTAGTTCTAGCAGTAAAAGTACAGTAGTGACGATTTTATATTTTGCTAGTTTGCTCTATCATGTATTCTATATTCATGTATGTATGTATACTATGTATTTTTATTTTATTTTGGCGTAGGCGTCAGCATCTGCCATAGTCAAGTATATGTTTGTTTAAACTTAACCGATTCAGTGAAATGAGGCTTATTCAAAATTACTCTTAAGTCGTCATAGAGAGTCATGTTAGTGTCTTGGGTAAATCGGTGACCTCATTATTCAAGCTCATTTGGAGACGACAACGAAACACACGATATACTAATTTCTTTAAGAATACTTCACTTGTACTCTTTAAATTAACGAAATTGTACAAAAACGCTACTAAAATTAACTTATTTCACTCAAAATTTTCTCATAACTTTAGGGCTGTAAAACTGCAAAAAACCGACTTCGATTACAATAAGTAAGTCATCTAGCTACAAAAAATGAGTACTTTTGACGATTTCCATGGGATTTCATTATTAGATCCAGACTTGATAACAATAGGGCTAAATTAGAGGTGCGCTCTTAAAAACATTTTTTTTAAAATCGGTTCATCAATTAAAATACCTACGTGAAAAAAATATGGAAGTCGAACATAAAACCTCCTCCTATTTTGAGTCTATCTAACATTTTATAACAAAAATGCGACCGTCTTTTGTTACGATGGCATCAAAAATCTATTTCAAACAGAAATTATTCTACCTTGGTTAAAGAGTTATAATAACTGTGTATCTTCACGCCCATATCCCCGAATAATTAGGCAGAGGCACAACAAGGGCAATATGACTTGCCAAAGACACTACACAAAGTGCAACCAGCCTATTGCTAACTGGGCACTTAGCCAATCTCGAGAAATTTTATTTTTATTAGAAAATTTTAAATACGCATATTTTCTATTTTTTGAGATCGAACCCGGAACTTAAAGAAGTCAAGTTTGACGCCGGACTGCTAAACCACAGAGGCGATCATGATTATAAATAGAGAATATAGATATAGATTAACTCGTTATAACAGTTTTATGGGAAGGTGTCACTATGGAATTTTTTTTTTTTTTTATTTATGATAATGGAAGGCAAACAAGCAGACGGATTTCCTGATGGTAAGAAAGTCACGCCGCCTAGAGACACCAAAGGTGGTAATGGTTCGTTGCCAACCTGATGCTAGGATGTTAGGCCTCGAGCAAAAGTGAGTTTACCGCCTACCTTACCCTCCAAACCGGAACAACCGGCTATTTTGCAAATACATTATTGTAACTCGGTTGTTTTTGTAATAAATACCTACAGACGAGAGGTCTCATCAGAGAGATTCATCTTCACGCTATAGGGCTACGCGTCTTCAGTGCAATAACTACAACTGCCTCTTCAAGTTTTGTTATCGTAAATTGGATAGTAAATGTTCAAATAAAATTCATGTTGTGTTTTTTAATTATCAAATTTCATTAAAATCAGCCCTTAATGGCTTAGGTGAAGCTCAAAAACAGCCTAATATAGTAATGTAATGCAGCATTCGACGCGCGTGTGCCCGTTTCCTTCAGTTTTCAAGCTTTTTAGACTTAAAAAAGAAATAATTACGGAACACAAATTAATGACGAAACACAAATTTATGTGTAATTCCGAACCAATTTGATAATTGTTATTTGTCATATTAAGTAAATACTTGGATTTATTAAGCCAAAACAATATTCACAAACTGCACGCTTGCCTATTGGTTATAAACGATATGCTATCATGTCGACCGTTCGTCGCAGCGGCGCAACTTCAAATGATGGATACCATTACCACGTAAGTACCAAGTGGACACCAGACTCGAGACGCGTAGGTATTATCGAGTTTACGCCTGTTTGTATGAAGACAGAATACTATTAATAAAATCTATACTTGCTATCGTCGGCACTTTTGTAGTAAACATTTTGATGTAGTAAACACTTATGCTTAAGTACACTATATACTTTTCGTTACTCTTTAGCCAACCGGTTTCACTTTTTACAGCATCATCAGAGCTTTGAAACTGATAATAAGACTGTTTCAGTTTAACGTTCAGTACCTACTTATTTTGTTGGATGTTACCACACACCGAACTAAAGTTACAATTTGTGTACATCAAGTTACACACAGAGTAACGAAAAGTATTAAATAAAGTGTATAGTAGAGTACACACAATGTTTACTACAAAAAAGTATGTACTATCAATAATACTATGGGCAATCAAAAACAATTCGAGTCAAAATGAAACGCGCTTTACCGATCGAAAATTTAACAATTATCTAATCTATCACATCAAGCTAATAACTCAAGTTCAGAATTGAATAGCCACAAATCCTCCGTCACCTGTTCGATTACAATATTTACATAATCCATTATAACCAATAGAATATCTTCACATACGCCACTCCACTTCAAGACAAGTGCCACTTGAAAACGGCATTCGTAACAGTTACCTACTGAATTCAAACTTAATTGTTTGTTTAAAAAACCTAACAAAAACCACAAAACCTCAAGCTTCATCAGATTCTTTTGATGCTTCACTCGCAAAAAATATATACCTGTCTTGGACAAAATACACTTATCGTAATCTTTAAACTTTGATGGTACCTACTCGTTGAACTCGTTATTGAACCATATCCATAACCACATAGACCGCCTCGTTCGTACACACACACCTAACTACATCGACCATCCATCCGCAAGGCTAGGGTTCGATTCCCGACGGGGGCAGGCATTTGTGTGATAAATATTTAGATGTCTGAATTTCCTGGTCTGGGTGCTTATTAAATCTATTCAAGTGTCACCTATATGACACTTGTATTAGCATAATATGTATTAGTATCGTTGACTAACTCCCATAACACAAGCATATAATTTGCTTACTTTGTGGTTAGATTCAATTTGTGCAACTTGTCCAGTGATAATTATAATTTTTTTCATATTAAATAAGCCTTCAACAAACGTCTTAAATTTGAATTTTGATTGACCTGGGTGAGTTTGAAAATAAATCGTGTCAAATCGTTGAGCCTTTGCGACACATTTTAAAATTCAATTCTACTTGCGTTTTGTGCATCAGTGAGTCTTCTGTACATCAGTACTTATTCTGTGACCAAGGTACAAAAAAGTATGTATTACATTCTCGACACGGAAAAGATTTATAATAGTAAACGCTTATTGTAACAAAGCACGTAATTAATATTATGTCCTTACACACTCGCATGAAATTGGCGTTTTGTCGTACTGGCCACTTCAATCACAAATTTCTTATCTTTGGTAAGGAATTACAAAATCAAATGTATCAAAGATATTGCCACATATATTTGTGTTTTGTCATTCATATATTTATCTTTTTTAGGTTTAAGAACCTTGAAAAGTGAAGTAAAATTGAGTGAAGCAAACGGGTAAACACGCGTCGACTACTGTTTTACGTTACTTGACCGGCACAATAATTAATGGTTTTTTAAATCAAATCATTATCTGCAATGAAAAGTGGATCTTCTACGGTGATCGGAAGCGCTCCAGCGAAATCATGTCCCAAGCGAAAACTGATCCAAAAAATTTACTAGTAAATGTTAGGTAAACTAGTCTGGTCCTTCTTCTTCCACCTCGTTCTCAAATCTGGTCAGATGATTACGGCAGATGTCTACTGTCAGTATTTGCAAACTGTGACGGAAAATCCAGCTGCTAAACTACCGAGGCTAGTCAATCGCTCTACGCCACTGCTGCTTTACAACGACGCTAGACCACAAACTGCACAACAGACAGCTACTAAAGTAGAAGAGCTCCTGGAATGTCTAAGACACCCATCATACCCCTCGGACCCTGCTCCAACAGATTACCTTTTCTTTATTATGGGTAACGTCTTGCAAAGGAAAATATTTAACTTCGACGGGACAGTCGAAACCATCTTCAAAGATTTTATTGATTACCGTCCGAATGTTTTTTTAAGTAAAAGGATCAATGAAGTAATAGGTATACTATACTATTACTAAACTATATAGTTACTATACTATAGAGCAAGAAATGGTAAAAGCCCATAGATAACAATGGTGCAAACCGTGCATAAATAAATATGTAATATTAAAAA
>DVZK01000969.1:0-10420 GCA_018236665.1 Calephelis perditalis
AAACAATAAATTCTTTATGATTATTTCATTTTTGCACCTTTACTGAACAAAATTAATCTAATTCCCATCTACATTAACTAATTTCACTCAATATAAACACGAAATTCAATAATTACGAAAAATATATCTAATAATCTAATCAAATAATAAATAATCTTCTTTCGCAATGGCGCTGAAACTACAATAGTACCTACTTAATTGAAACAGTCATTTTGGAAGGTCCCTTGAATGTTCATCACTGGCTGTCAGTAATGAACCACAAAATACAAGTTACCAATTAATTGATTTTTATTATAGCGAATTGGACGATTGCTGCACCACGCCATGTTCCTGACGAGTATCTAATTAAATCAATTAAATTAATTAATGAATGCTCTTTGTAATTGGTCAATAAACATTGATGGTCTCGTTGGCCAAAGGGTAAGCGTACACGCCTTACTCTGTTAACCAATTGCGACGCTCGGGTTCGTTACTCGACGGTAGCAGGCATTTGTGTGGTGAACATCGATATCTGTACTTCCAAATCAAATAGCCGCAATCAGAAACGTCAATTATATTTAATCAGTTGATATTTTTAAAATAACCAATTATCAAAAAAAACTAATCGTTTTTGTTACAGCTCATAAGATTCATTAGATGTTATAAATCATAACAAAAACCAGATACAAAAAGGGATTAGAAAAGGAGGCTGAATTTTCCGACACTGTCAGCATATATGAGATCGACTCTTGTATGCTGACATTGTAGCGACAAAATGCTGACAATCGCGTAACAGATATACAAAAAACACAGTAAAATTGAAAATCTCGCCCTTTTAAAAGTCGGGTAATAAAGCAGCATTTTAATTGTATCGCCATTTATGACAAAACAGGTAGTTACAAACACCAGTTCGAAAATATTTAATTAAATTAATTTGAATTACAATTTGGAGCCCGTACCATGAGTTTTTGACAGATTTACCGATTCGGTAGTTTTCGTATCGATATCTTTTGTACTTTTGTGCTCAAATTTAGGTCTTTAAGTTACCACGGTTCATTTTTAATAGAGAGACTGTTGGTAAGGGTTTTGTCAAAACAATGAAGTTCCGTCCGTCGAGTCAACGTGACTTTCAATTCCGGAATTGGATCTAATGTTATTAATTGAGGCTTCAATTAATTAAATATTGTGTAATTAGCGAGAATCGGAACTCCGTGTTACGTATGTTAGTAGAGCGACAGTTTATACCCAATTAGAATTAACATTCCTTTACACTATCTAGCGCACATAGCTTCTTTTATTATATTTTTTTATACGACTTAAAAAGGCTAGGTTTTTCTTAATTACTGATGTATTGCTAACTTAACAGTTTTTACAACTTCAACAAAATGAATAAAAATGAACAATATGTGGAGAATAAGCAATGCGCGTCACTTTACTATACATAAATCACAAGGTAATCACCTTCATATTTTTCAGAAAACGCTTAAAGTTAAAAATAAGTCGACTTTCGTAAATAGCGCCATCTTTTAGTGAGCTGTAATATATCTATATCAGCCACAGCGCACAATGACAGTAGGTACTTAGCTAGGTCCTCAAAACGTGTTTTAAATGCTTGCTACAAGATGTCATTACTCGTGCTATTAATACAAGCTTCACCGTGAATAGTTTCAGCATCATGGCCTCTTAACCTAATAGTTACCTTGTCTCGAATTAGGAAGGTAGGTACCTATCCGCTCGATAAACTTAACGAATAACGTGTATCTATGCAATACAAAACCTGTATATGAAACTACACGTGATGTGAAGTTCTTATCTTCTTCTTGCGATATCATGTCTCATGTACGCAACTACATAATTGCGCAATATTAATAGCAACCATTTTAGGAGTAAGTGATGACAGTGCTTAACTTGCTAATTGTGGAGGTAAATAAAGAGGCAAAGAAACAAAATAACGTTTTACTTAAAATCGGTTGTATTTACATTCCGTCCATCGTAGAAAATCAATAAGTGTTCAACATCACAAATAAATAAAATCGTACTAAGGTATTCACATTAGGCGTACATCGTACACAATATGAGACAGCTCATTCTTACTAAACGAAAGGCGGGTGATTAGATAAATAAATTGATTCAATTTCCTATCGAATTTTATTTTTAACGTCAATCAATCGCTACATAAGTATTCATTTAATGATGACAAAAATATATAATATCTAAATGCCTTTCGATTTCGCCGACTTCTTCGAGCGTCGATTTAATAAAAAATAACTCATACTACATTTATCACTTTTTAAATCGACCGACGCTCAGTAAGACAGTAGTGGTAAATTAATTCATAGTGAGCGGTAAAATAAAATAGGGAACGTCTATAACAGACGACCGCATACAAAGCCGGCTCGCCGGACCCTCTAACACGTAGCGGGCAATGGAACGCGCGCAACGGTGAACTTCCGCTAGCGTTGACGCGTCGCGGTGGCTTGGTGGGAGCCGGCATCAGACGCGGCCGGCGCGGGGCGCGAGGGAGGGGACCCACGCCGGCCGCGGAACGAGGCCACGTGCGGGGGGCCCGCCCGCGCGCCCTGTTCAGAGCTGAGCCTACGCTAAACCGTGAAGCCTAGCTCCTAGCAAGAGTACTGCCACTCTGACATGCTTGAATACCAGGAGATCTATCCTAATTTACAATATTATGGACAAAATTACAGGCCGGTTTAAGGTTAGCCTCGCTATCGCGGCGCGGCGACCGTCGCGCTCTCTTTATCAGTTCTGTAGGGGAGCGGAGGGGGCCGCGTGATGTTTCACGAGATAATGGCAAAATTGTGATTCTTTTCTAATTAAAAACTTTCTCACGGAGTCATATGTTAGATGAACAGGGTAGCGCTGAACTATGTCGCCGCAACCGAACTCTCCTTGTATTCAACCGGCGAATATAAAAAATGTATTTTAAATCTATTCGGACGAGTCAGGAGTCGACGAAATAGTGCAGGCGTAAGCTATTGTTAACAGTGCACGGAGTGTATCGTAAAATCAAAAGGCTTAAAAAAATCAATAACCAACATTTTACATTAATCTTCCATAAAAAAAAACTCAGACTCACTTACGCTAAATATGTACACACAAACTCTCATCAACAACAAGAAAATGTAGAGTTGAGCTTTGTGACTTACTCGCTTATACTACTTACAGATACAGCCGCGCCGCGCCGGGTGTGTGACTTACTAGTGTAGTATAGAAAAATATCACAATTTCACCATTCGGGCTATAAGGTAAACCTAAATACGGGGATCACTTAAAAAATAAAGTTTACTTCCGAAAACACATTTGTACATTTCATGACAAAATTCAACAGCATTCTACTAAGTCTTAATAATTAAATTGTTGCAGTATACTGTAGGTGGCTACAGCATTAGTACCGAACTTAAATGTATTAAACTTTATTCTGCATTGGATTAGACTTAAATTACGTTTTGTCATTAGAACTGCACCCGTTTGTTTGGTGGGAGCATTGCCGGCCCCGCGTGTTCCCAACTGCCTGGTTTCAGGTATTCAGTTGGGGCGAAGCGAGGCCGCGCCGGTCGGGCCGTCACACGCACTATTACATCACTGTGACATTGTCCTTAAACAAGAGGCACGAGACATTACGCATCATCCTCTTCTTCTCCTACTATCTCTTCTTCATCAACTTCTTCGTCTGCAAAAAAAGAAAAACATTGTTTAGAACATAACCGAACCACTGCTTAAAGAACTTTACAATTTCATGAACCATCACAAAAAAAAAATTTTTTACGTTTAATTTGTTAAAATCATGATGACTAACAACCATGCCTTTTAATTATTTTTTGTATGAGCAATTTCGAATAATTGTTAATAAGTTTTATTTGCGTACATTTTCGATCTTCTAGTACGATCCTATCTATTAGATCCAAAAATGCCGGGTACAAAACTTTTATTTTCAAAGAAAATTTATTAATCATATACATATGTTTTATTGAGTCTTCAGTCTTAGATGATTTTTGATTGTCAAGTAGGCCAATAAAAAGTAAATTTGTAAATAGTATTAATAGAAGGCAATACAATTCGCTTAATTTTTTTCACGACATTAATTAACAAGTGTTATATAAAGGGGGAAAATTACTTCATAAATTAAAACTTACGAATTTTTGAAATAGTTACAAACTTTTGATTTCCTTTTTTATAACACGTTCTGTCATTCAACATTTTTTTAAATAATTAAGTATACGTTATTTGTTGAAATAATTATAATTAATTTCAACAAATAACGGAATTCCTAATGGATTTCCTAATGGAAAAACCGGACAAGGGTCAATTTGTTTAAAAAATAATATTAAGTTAAAAAAAAATTGTTTCAAATGCAACGAAGTTAAGATTTCTTAGAGATATTTACGCTATTACAATTTCCCTTTCTCATGCATTGTTAGAAACGGATGAAGTGGTTGCGTGAACTAAAAAGGGCAATTACGGTGTATAAGGTGGAGAAGCCATACCTACTCGTGACAACAAAAACCGTTATTTTTCGCCTTGCAGACAGGGGTTGGTAATTAGTTGCCACGACAGTTATTTAAAGTGTCAGATATCACATGAACAAAAAACTATTAATTAATAATTAAAAAGTAATGCTTCATTTGCAGTTTTTTTTTCAAAATCGTCAATATTTGATGTCTATGTATGTAATAGGCGCCGTCATTACTGTCGACACTACTAGAATTCCAAAATATTTGTATTTTTTGTAAATGTTTTATCGCGATAGGTAAAGCAAATAAACAACTTACTGAAATTCATAAATGGGTAATATTGATTTTGCTTGCATAATTTATTTAATTTCGTCGTTATCTAATGTAATACACTGACAAAAATTATATTAGTTTTAGTCATCAGAAATAGATATACCGATTAGGAATTCATAGTACGTTAATATCATAAAGTACATACTATAACTACAATGTTTCTTTAACTTAAAAATATGTTTGTTGCATTCTCCTGAATATCTATTGTTTCGGAATTGCAGCAATTGAAATTTGCTTTAACTAAAATATAAACAGTAAGCTAACTCTAACTGCGTCTTCGAAAAAACTTAGCCCATAAAATAAAATATATAAATATACCAAAATAATTAGCCCATAAACACGTCGCGCCTCGTTTGCCACGTTATCGGACAACCGAACTTACATAGATATTTCGCCTTTACATTACCTAATCTTGAAAGGCTATAAAAACTTGAAAGACAATTTACAAAATAAAGAAATTAGTTTTAAACTGCTCAAATTAATTTTTCCTTGAATATTTTTAAAAAAGTGAAATAGTTGCGCACTTTCGAATTTCACTACGTTACGATTATTTCTAATGGCGCTATTTCGCTCGTATGCTGGTATTTAAAAAAATCTGTTTCAAATGAGATTTTAAGTCAAGACAATACTTAAAACTGAACAGAAGAAACTTTAGATTACTATTAATAATCTAACAATACTTATTTATGTGTTTATAAATAGGTTAAGTGTTTATCTAAATCTAAAACAAAAAGGTTTGTTGATATAAAATACGAGTATCAACTGAGTTTGTTGTTAACACAAAATGTGTTAAACATTTTAGCAACATTTTTTTCTCAATCAATCAAAATTTAAATCAATTTATTTGTTGTTACATACTTAAAATTTAACATAATCGTGTTGAATCCCAGGTGTAATTATTTAGTATTTCTGTTAAAATATACACTAGTACATATCTTTACATGCAAAAGAAAGTCGTATTATTTATAGCTCAAGAACGGCTTAAGCAATTTTGTTGAAAATTGACAGGAAGGTATCCTAAAACCAGAAAACAGACACAGGATTCTTTTGATCCCGTTCGACTGCTCCAAAGGGAACCAAGAGTAACATTTTAATTTTTTCCATACAAACTATACAGCTAGTCAAGTCCATCAAGGTTTTTAGTACAAAATTCTTTTGATAGTAACCATCATCAAGGTCGTCTTCTTCGCCTTCGTCTAATTCTTCCTCATCTTCTTCTCCTTCTTCGCCTTCAACATCCTCATCATCCTCCTCTTCTCCTTCTCCATCTCCTTCCAAATCGTCTTCTTCACTGTGTAGTTCATCGTCGCCCCCACCACCGTTTTCTTCCTTTCGCGCTTTTTTGGCTTCTGCATTTTTTTCCTAAAACAAACATTACTTATCAATATTTTAAAAATACCACTCAGAAACTATAAATAATGTTAAAAAAATTAGTAGGCACATTAAGCAACATAAAACCAATATTTTTAATAGACTAATGTGCCAATGCCGGGATAATTTATTAGTAACAGAAAACAGGAAAACTATATTAAAAAAATATTCATTTTTGAATTTGTCAAGTAAACAAGTAGGCAGATTAAGTCAATCGACGACCTGTGGTGAGCCTCCTGCAAATAAAGCCAAGTGGAGTCATCAACAAATCGAAATATTGGCGCAATTTTCGATCGGCCCTATAGTGATATCATTCATGGTTATTGTGAATCAAACAAGTATTGCCTGGCCGTTGGCCAATTATTTTCATAATACACGAAGTCTACGTGAATGCCTCACGTGTAACTCTAAAGACAAACACGGCTTTATAGCTTACGTGCAAGATAATGAGACGCAGGTGACAAGAGACAAGGATCCGTAACAATAAAACGCGGGGTTATTTGAGTGCGAAAGAGATGGACTCAATACCAACCGGCGCCATACGGCCTACTTTGCCATGGCATCATAGAAGCTCAAGCGGAGTTAGTACGTTACAAAAAAACATAAGATTTTGCTAAACCCACAATAACATCAAATCAATACACCGCGATGAATTTTACAATGCAAAGGCTATTTATTGTATATGACTAACCTAACATGAATGAGAATTAATGAAATTAAGGACGTCGAATACAAAGTTGTTAATTCCCGCCATTTTTACTTAACGCAAATGCGAACAGTATCTATAATTTTGTGCGGATTATGAAACAAAGGAAACGTGCATTACACAAGCCGAAGTGCGAATAATACCGGGTCGTTGACTACTTTGTCTTGCAATAATGTTAAAAATAGAAATATTTATTAGAAGCGTAAATTTTGACATACTTGTGAATTACAAATAAAATATTGACTAAATGTGTGGTTTGCGCCGTGTGTAGTTTATAAGACTATAAATGCCCTAATAGTGTCTATTGACATTCACACGCCGGCCATGTTACTATTTAGCGTCACGCTACCATGATTATATGCTCGTCTAATTCATCGGTCAAAAATAGCCCACTATGCGCAATGAAATCAATAATAAATACTGCTTCTTGAAAATTATTTTTTATTAGTAAATTAATAAAAATAACCATTTTTAGGACGTGAGTACGTTCGCTCGCGCCATGTTTTTTTTCCATCAAGGTCATGCCTATGTATCTAAAATGAGTAAACAATGGTATTTATTCGTAACTACAAGTACACGGAGTTTTAAAGTACAGATTTTAAGGAATTCAAGACATAAATTTATAGGTTATAATTAATAGCTCCGTGTAAAACAACGTGTAATAACGTTTATAAGCACGCCGGTTTGCGGTCACTACAAGTAGTTGAACATTTACATTCACGGCACGTGGCAATAATAAAATTTGCGGGAAACTGTATAGTCTACATGATTAAATAAGCTTTTTATAAAATGGCGAGCGTCTAAAATGATTATACATAATTTTGACATGTGCACTCACCTCTGCTGCCCTTTTTACTCCTTTTAGGTCACTTTTAGCATCTCCTGTCTTCTCATCTCCAACCTTGTCGACTGCCACTTCACTGTTATTTTCATTGGAGCTCATGATTGTTCTGATTTTTTTTGTAATAATTACTAGATAACTTAGTAAATATGCGATTCCTTGAACCGACGCGCGACTGACTGATCGAATGAGCGTACGGTCGAGACGGAGTGTTTGAATACGAAGATGGCGCGCACTTCTGAAATCCTCGTCTCTGATTGGCTAAAGATCGTGGCCATTGGCGAACATCGAATACCATGTGCTTGTATGTAAAATAAAGTTGATTTTTTTCATCTAAATATGAACTTCACCGTTGTAATTTCAAAACAAATTATTTTTTGAATGAATTGTGACGTTTCGAAAGAGTGAAAATAATTAAAAAAGATAAAAAAAATCGAAACATTGTACATTAAAATAGTACCACAATCTGACACTACGTGACGCTTTGTCGCTTCTTTGTGATGTAATTAAAAGCGGGAATACATTATTATTTGAATTGTTGAATACTTATATTTTACTGATAATAGGCTTGATGCTGCCTACTTTAAATAATTTTAAATGTGAAAAACTTTAAATTTAATAAGGAGAACATGAAAGGTATGTTATAAAAACCTTTGTGACTACATAGGAAATACGAATATTGGTACCTAGAAGTTCACTTGTATACCTACTCTGCTAGTAGCAGAATTAGTAGCTTCTTATCTCATACCTATTTGCTTATATTATAAAATCATGAAAGAAGTGCGTCTGTACACTAAAATATTTGAACCATGTTCTAAAAACAAAACATTTTCCGAAGCTCGAGAATCGCGTATTATGAATAAGCTACTGATGAACTTCTCAAAAGTTACATACCTACCTACCTACCTAGATGATTGGATGGTTCACAAAATTTAAGCCAATTCGCATCAAAATCTGTCAATTCAAAAGGACTAATAATGGTAGGTAAACAACTGATCATCTGAAACGGTTGTGTCCTAGAAAATAATTTCCTGGTAGGTACCTATCATGGACTTTAACTGGTATCAAAAACATGATAGTATAACTCAAAATCTCCAAGCATTTTGGCTATGAATCTAATTTACTTATACGAAGTCAAACATTTCATGAAATGTTAGCTGTAATTTTTATTTAAAAATAAATAATAATACAAATCAAGTGTTGGGTGATGATTTGAGACATTATACCTATTAAAGTAAGAGAAAAAACACTGAAATTTACGAAACTAACTCTATTAACATCCCTAATTAATAAAATTAAGTAAGTACATAGGTACCTACTATACTTACATTTTTCGCGAATTTTGTAGTATATAGGTAGGTACTTACTACCAACATAGACCACCGATATAAATTGTCTTCAATGTAGGTACAGTAGGTATTCTAGTCTAGCCTAGCCTCACATACTATTAGGTAACAAATATTTATTACCTAGTGTAAATAAATTTTGACTCACTCATTAAAACACAATTCAGACACAGGAAACACTCGACATACAAGGAAAAACGAAATAAAAACAGCTATGTACTCAAATGTTTATTAAACAAAAACATTTCACTTTAATTTAAAATTTAGCTATAAGTTAACTTTTTTAAATCCAATATTACTAGCCACTACAACGTTCAGCGCAAAAAGTTTCTTCGGATTTCCGTAAGAATAAGAAAAAGCAGTGTTGCCAAAATCTTTTTTTAACTGATTATATATAATTTTGAGAGAAGTGATCAAATTGTTTACTTAATTTTTATTTACACGTTTCATAGTGTGTTTGTGGAATACATTGTCCGTGAATTAACTTGACCTGCAGAAAAACATTGTATTAACTTTATTTGATGATTTCTTCGTTTGGAATCGTAATTTTTTTTTAGTTTTAAACTAGCGGCCCGTCCCGACTTCACACGGGTATAAAATACACATATGAACCTTTATCTTTAATCACTTTATCTATTAAAAAAAACCGCATCAAAATCTGTTGCCTAGTTTTAAAGAATTAAACATACAAAGGGACATAAGGACAGAGGAAGCGACTTTGTTTTATACTATGTAGTGATTTGAAACATAAGATTCATGAAATGAAAATCAGTTACACATTTGGTTGTGTAATTATCTCGACTGCGAACAACATTACAACATCGTGCACCTGGCTTGAATACTTACAAAAGTCGCCCTGTTTGATGTCATCGCCTTAACTATTTCTAGCACCGTAGCGCCAGTGCTTGCCATTGTGATCTTCTGAACTGAAAGGTGGAGGAGTTGGTAGTTTGTATACGGGGCCTAGATACAGGCTGTCAAATAGCGACGCACTAATCACTTCTACTTTTCACTACTAAGTCGACTGCTTGTACGCTATTTAATATAATTCACCTTACAGCTGTCAATATTTTACAAAATTGTCTTTATATATTATAAGTACAAAAAAAAAGAATAATTATCTAATTATTTTTTCTACAACATTTTTGGTATTCAAACATTTTTTGTCAATAATTAATGTGATAATGTGTATGTGTGTGGGTGTGTGTGTGGAGGGGGAGGAGGTGTGCGTGTGTATGTGTGTGTGTGTGTGTGTGTGTTTGTGTGTGTTGTGTATGTGTGTGTGTGTGTGTATGTGTATGTTTGTGTGTGTGTGTATGTGTTTGTGTGTGTGTGTGTGTGTGTGTGTGTGTGTTTATTCGCATCTGTGGTCTAG
>DVZK01000970.1:0-10416 GCA_018236665.1 Calephelis perditalis
CCGGTAAACACACTTTTGCTCGAGGTCTAACATCCCGGCCTCAGGTTGGCAATGCACCATTACCACCTTTGGTGTCTAGGCGGCGTGAATTTCTAACCGTCAGGAGATCCGTCTGTCTGCTTGTTTGCCTTCCAATATCATAAAAAAACTGTAATATAATATAATATATAATAAAACTTTCCATGAAATATAAATCAATATATTCAATGTTATTGAAGGTTGGAGCAGCGTTATCAAAAAAAGCGCGCGTTATCAAGAATCAGCTGGACGAGCGGCACAACGACAAGTCAGTGCAGGAGATAAAGCAGTTTGTTTCCCGTCTCCCTCAAATGTTGGCCAATAAACAGTCACTAGCTACACACACCGCTATTGCTGAGTATATAAAAGAGGTAATTAGTCCTATCCGTAGAAATAATTCGGGTATACTGTATTATTTATTATTATATTTTCCAAGCAGTACATGTTTTCATTAAAAATGGTACCCAACTGTGTATCTATAGGACTTAATTAACACTAACGATAAAGATAGGATTTCAAAATTTTACCACAGGATTTGAATCCTCATCAGCTCAAATGGTTAGAGTATTCGTGCAGATATACGAAAGGGTACAGGTTCAAATCTTGTCGGCGGCGAAATTTTTTTCTACTTTAAAATTTCTAGAAGGCCTATCTTTATCTGTAGATAGGTAATGATGTTGGCCGTATTTATACAGCGTATTTTTCGATAAGGTAATACTACTTTTACTAGTATACTGCTTTTTTATACATATTGACAAACAAACATTGTTGACCATCTGGCTTTCTGCCAGGCAGCTCGTAAAAGGCGTGCATAGGCTTTCCGTCACTAACACCGTGACATCCTACTAGGTGGTCGAGTTTTGCAGCGACTTGCCCGGATTGGTACCATTACCTTACCAATCCTGCCGCCATAACGTCAGTGCTTGCCGTTGACGTGTCCTGGTTTGGAGCAACGCACCGTTATCACCTTTTGTGTCTCTAGGTGGCGTGAATTTCTTACCATCAGGAAATCCGTCTGCTGGTTTGCCTTCCATTATCATAAAATTGTCTTGGTTGCCGGGGAGTTTGCTTCGCCGTTTCTTCTCCTGACTGGCTAGGTTTGAAAACGGTGGTAGTGTATGGTAGATAGGGTAAAACTCGATCGTTATAATTTTTGCTTAAATTAATAAGTGCTAGCCTAGTAACGAATTTATGTGTAAAAATATGTAAATAACGAAAATAAAAACTACAATATATTTAATTAAGTTAGATATTTGCACACCACAATGTGGTAGAATATGTTGGTACGATTATTCGTACCAACATATTCATTCATTGTTACATAATACTTATGTATTATGTAACAACTTTTAAACACACATATTACGCAAATAAATTTCTTTCTTTCTTTCTTAAAATTGGTTCAGCTGTTTTAGCGTGAAGGAGTAACAAACAAATATACAAACTTTCGCAGTTATAATATTAATAGGACAGGATTTCAACAGTAAACTAAGCTTTATAAACTTTTTGCGCGTGCAGCCACAACCAAAAGCTAGTTTGAATAACAGCTAAATAAAGGTATAATTAATTCGTTTGTTGTAAGAATCCCACAACCAGCAAGTTCTATCACAGCGCGAGTATTCATTGAAGTTAATTAAAACGCACTCATTAAATTCAAATGCTAAAGGAATGCATCATAGAATTTTCTTTATATAGCTAAAGTAACGTAAATCAAAGTATAATGTGCATTGTTGAGCGCAGAAAGCTTGCGCCGGCGCCGCGCCGTATAAGGCTGTGGTGGCAATGGTCGGTGACGTCACCCGAGATGTTCGTAACACCTGCAGAGTCAATGATCTCTGTATCTTGTGTGGGCTTTGTGTACCAGGCTTATTCACTGGGGTCAGGAACTGATTTTATATTTTACCTAAAAGTTAGGTCAGACGTTGTAGAAATATGCGAGTTTTCTATAAAACTTTAAACAGGCAATTAATATTATCGTAATGTCTTTAAAAAAATGTATATATCAATACGAAATGCCAAAACTTTGGACCCCTTTTTACGAAAATTGCGAGGACGCAGGAGCATAAAATTTGGCACACTTATAGTTTATGTGTAGGAGACTTCTCCTAATATTTATCAATAAATTACCCACACAACCATACATTTGACACACACAAATAAATACATTGATGATAACGATAAAAGATAACAGATGGCGCACTCAAAGGTTTGGAAACAAAGTAGTTGGTCCTGAGAATGGAGATGGCGTTCTTATCAACAAGATATTAAAATTTATTATAGTCGAATTTCGACCAACGGGCGACCACTAGTGCCTATAAACACGTGGACGCACGGAGCAGGCGCGCGTAGATATATGCAACGATTCGCACCGGCAACCGGTAGGTTTAAGGATGATGTATGCGTTGCGCCATCGCAACGAAACTTGTGGATAAAATGCAAGCGACGCAGCGACAACGCAACGCGCTAATGGGGCTTCGCCCTTATTCTTACTATTTACGCATGATCAGGCACTCCTGCTTTGTACGTTCGCTTGATTTAGCTGAAGCCCCTTTAAACATATTTTTAGTGATTTCTGTCTCCTGTAAGCAAATAAGTGAAACCATCAAACGACCCACTTCTTTATCCCCTTCATATAGACTACTACAAGAAGTTTTTTTTAGACCTGTTTGCTTATAATTTCTACTGTCCTGAATTTAACAAAATTATTAGTAATATTATAAAATTGATTCATGTATAATTTAAAATACTATGTTAAAAGAAAAATAAGCAATTGGACTCCTAAAGTTTAAAAAATAAAATACATAACATTGTTTCATACACCTTTATTGTTGCGTCATAGAAAAATCAGCCAATCAGATTCAGATAAATTAGGCCTATAAACTACGCATCTAATTAGGCCTACAACAAAAAAAACAATGATAAAAACAACCGATTCCGAATTATAGTACAAAAAAATAAATACTAATAAATTATTTATTACAACCTAATTATGTTTTTTGCACAAATTATTTTTAATGTAAAATCTATATAATATCAACAGTCATTGTGATATACAAAAAGTGCAATTTTTTATTACTATTATACCATAGAATAGGAAAAATTAGGCCCTCAGCCCACTGATGTTAACGCGTGGGCCATTAAGGCTAAGCGCATATGACCGACTTATAATCGTGAAACGCGATTTCGTACGATATTTACAAATCTTACATTCCTTTTCCTTACACGCATATTTACAATTATTATCCTTTCTTATTACTCATTAAACTACACGTTATCGGGGTTTTACATCCGATGTTATAAATTAGGGATTTAGGTGTAAAACATCATTTAGATACTTTTTTTCACGGTTTATAAAACGGTAATTTACGCTTAACCAAAATATTAGTGTATATTCCGACAATTATTAACAGTTTTCGTACAAAAACGAAACGTCCGTGGACTGAACTAAAAATTATGTTAATCCAATGAACTTGAGTTATTTTTAGGAAAAAAAAAATGACATCATAATAAATCAAGATTAGAGATTGGCTTAGCCGCAATATATTTCTAATGCATGGTACATTATAGTTTTATTAAAACTGTTATTTTAAACAGTTATGTTATTTGACAAATTATTTCGAAGATGATGTGAGGTCTAAATTACTGTGTTTAATTGTCATAATGAAAATAATCTGTAGTTTATGTCACAATTGCCAAATATAGCAGTTTCACAGCTAGTAAAAGCGCCGAAATACCAAACAATTTTTATTCACGATTTATATTTTCATAACAGCTGTTTAACATAAGTCGGGTCAAGTACCATAAGTTCGGTTTAGACCGAAAGAAAGAGCTGTTCAGGTCGGTTTAGAAGTCTGAACCGAAATCACGTTATTGGTATGCAATTTAAAATATTAAGTTTAAGAGATAAATTATAAATTGGAATCGATTGGCGTTTCGGAAACTGGGCGGGTTAATGTGAAAACTTTGTGTCTTTATAATGTGTCGATAGCCTTATTTTTTAAATTTCATCGAACTTTCCTTCCTACTTGATGGTGATACCACACTAAATATTAAAAATCTCACTGTGCAAATTATAAAATAATTTTAACATTGCACATGAATAGTGTAATTCACATGCACATTCGGCTAAGGAGTGTTATTACATTATACACGTCGCGTCAATTGACGGTCTTGTGTTAGAGAACCCTATTTTGCGCCACTGTCGCACATCCAACAAAGAATATACGACAGTGATTTAGCAAAGGATTGAAAATTCTTTCGATTTTTACGTTTCATCAGTATTTTCTACGTTTTAGAATTTAAAATTATCGCCACAAATTATATATATCGCCACAACAACATAATAATATTATATTGCAAATTGTTACAATACCATATTAGGTATATGTTGTTAGAAAAGTGTATTATCGTGATTAAAAATTTCTGTTTTTTTTAATTCAAGGTTCAGAATAACGAAAACGTTGTAACCATGACTTTTAAACAAAGAAGCATAAAAAATTACATGTGTTTTTACACTAAAGTGCAAAATTCTAGTTTTGTAAAATCAGTGGTGTCAAAGCTGCTGAGTATGAAGATTTTTTCTTATACCCTGTAGTACTGTGATTTCATTGCAACCCTAACTAGAAAACACTACGGAACATCAGTCGCAGGTTAAAACTATGTATATACACAGAGTTGGCCACTGAAGCAAACTTGCTCTGATACAATCCTATGGACATGTCTAACAAAACTACCTTCTAATCATCGACAATTACATTGGTACCTTATAATTACTTCTTTTACTAAGTTATTGCCAAATAATAAGGTAGGTTGAAATAAATAAGCAAATATATTGTGAAGAATATTTCGTTTATTTGTAAATAAATAGTCGTTACTGTTTCATATCAAAAGAAAACAAATATTTGTCATGTTTTGAAGTATTTTTTAGACAATAGCATGTACATACCAGCAGCACAAATAGTTCAATATCTGGACTTGGTAATTTTTTACAGCCTCTTTAGCCGAGTAGTTGGCGTACACACCTAATTCCACCGAGCAACCGCGAGGCTCCGGTTCATCACCCGACGGGATCTGACATTTGTATGATCAACATAAATGTCTGTATTTCCGGGTCTGTGTGTTTATGAAATTTATGGTATCTATTTAGGTATTTCTGAATATTATTATCGTTGTTTAAAACTCATATCACAAGCATGTACTTAATTTGTTTATTTTGGGGCTAGACCAATTTGTGTAATTTGTCCAGTGATATTAATTTATTTATTATTTCAATACCCGATTCTATCTTTAGAACAGACTTTGATGATTTATTAATATACGGAAATAAAGGAAAAAAATTATGGTTCTTAGTTTTTTTTAAAAGTTTTTTTTGTCTGCGTGGTATTTGGCATTAACAAAATCGTAATTATTTCAACCTCGCTTATTAATTTGCAAAATGATCACATATGAAGCTGATGGCATTACGTTTGCCTATCTAATATATCACATTGCGATATGCAATCTATATCAAACATTTTTAAAATAAATATTTTCGTTAGACAGCAAAATAAAATAAAAAGATAAACGAAGAAAGAAGACCACAGTAGTATTATTGTCGTAAGTAATAAGCTTCAAAATTTATTAATTCAAGCAAAGATTACTTGATAGAGTTTATGATTGAAATGGAGAAGTTTTTTTTTATAAGAAACTGGTTATAACTCGAGATTTAATAAAGTTATTTTTTACAAAAACAGAAATCGTTTTGTTCGTTTTAGATCATATTTAGAGTATTCTTGTGATTGAGATTCAAAATAGTAACAAATATTATTTAAGAGATCATAAAAACCTTAAAAATAAGAGACCCGACATTTTTAAGTCTTATATTTTTTTGAAGAAAATAAGTATTCACAACATATAGAATGAGATAAAGTTGTACATCCGTAATATTATGTTACTATTTATGATGTAATTATTTGTAACATAACATAATGCTGCGACATATAAATCAGATGAATTTTATTCGAGACGTATTTTTTTTACATTAGGCCTCGTCAGGAGCCCGAAGGCCCACTACATGAGTTTCTAGTTTAACTTTATGACTTAGTTTGGATTTTTGAACAAGTAAATGTCTTAATTATCGGCTTAAAACTCATTGTTTGCATATATATTAGTGTATCCTTAAAATGTAAGTTTATTAACTCCAATTTACGAAATAGCATTAACAATTAACCAGATACTAAACAATACCGATAATTGTTGGTAACTTAAATAAATACGTGTTACATTAGAAATAATCCCAGGAATCAACAAATATATTTTTAAGACCTTAATTTGAAAATCAGCTATCACCATTAATGAATAAAAATTAAAAAAAACCCTTTGCTAAATAACTCTATCATGTTTACGGGTTTTGAATGTATTTGTCTCAATGGAATGGAGTCCCATTTTCGCAGAACCATTAGCGTAATGACATCGTAAAACAAGCTTACGACTCGCATTAAATATTTATGTAAATTAAAATTTTAATATGTATAGCAGTTAATTTTATTAATATTTGTTCAAAATTATAAATAAACATATTTGTTTGATTTCCAGACTTTTAAAACGTACTATTGTAAACGAGATTCCATTCTGAATTCAAAGTCTATATATAGAAACGTAATAACAAAATCATGTGTGACGTGATGACGTCAGAAAATCAGGTTTTCCAAGGTTTGGTTGGTCGGAGGTGTTAGTAGATTACTGACGTCATTATTTTCTGAACGCAAATGAGATATAGAGAAATTCATGTACATAAACTAATCCACATAAATATAAAAAAATATGCCTAACGATGTTTTTTTATTCAGGTTTGCCGAGATGAAAAATTCCTACAAAAATAATAAGTGTGTATAATGTAAATTTATTTGGGGTCTCAGCATTTTCTATTTAAGAATATTATGCCTTTGTTGATTCTTATATACTATTGTAAATTATTATCGTTCCAAAACAAGTACACTTAAATATTACAATACAATATACTTTTCTATGCATAATGTCGATGAGGCCAATAACTGAGTCTCTTTAGAATCAAATACCGCGAATTAATTTACGAGTTTAATTTACAATACATATTTTAAAAAACGCAGCGAAACTGTAAAAATCCTGGAGTGGATTTTTACAGTTTTGCTGCGCTATTCTTTACCAGGTTGTGATTAGATAATTATTATCATATAATAAAGATTCTCGCTGTTTCCACGATTTACAAACCAGCACGTACCTAAATGGCGTATTATTTATCAGAGCAAAATCGCCATAGATTTTAATATGTAAATAATCGACTGTAAGCAACTCATGGTGACTCTGAAGCTATTTCACATCTCTTAAATTTTAATCACGTAATTAAATTTATGATGGTATCTGTATAAGTATTTCTATGTTTTAATATCATTGACTAACACCCATAACACAAGCATTTAATTTGCCCACTTTGGGGTTAGATTCAATTTGTTGCAGTCTAACTTCTTCTTCTTCAACTCAACTCAAACTCAAACTTCTTGAGTGCTGGACAAGTTACACTTGTTCAGGGATATATATATATATATATATCCCTATATATATATCACAATACATATTGTGACAAAAACTCGTAAATGAACATTGCTGTACTTGATTCTAGTAGACTCAAGTGCAGCGCTCACATGCGAGGAATTTCTTGCGATTATTTGTCTCTCATTCCATGAAGTTCTTCATAATATAACAATTTATATTAATAACCTCACCATGTATGATCAAGGAAGAGGGTTGAAGGGGTTAAAAATCTGTTAACAAACATCACGTGATTAATGGACGACCCCTTTGATTATTGACATGGAAGAAAAAAACAATCACATGGAATACCTCGCATTTGTTAACGCGCAAAAATGGTAATGTCGTATAAATATCAAAATTCGTAATGATATTGCACTTAAAATATGAAAATTGCGTTAAACTATTTCTTTGGAGTCTACACTGTTTTTGGTAATCTACATCTACCTTTCTCTACATAGCGATATTACCCTGCACATAATATTATGATTAAAGAAACTATTGTTTATTGGTCGTATTGAAATCATGTCAAATACATAATGATCTGAAGAAAAACGGCAGATAGTTGTCGCTCGTCTGTAATAGCCTATTTGTTCATATATTATTAACATTTTTTATGATTACTAACGGCAATCTTAAACGTCTCCTTATGTAGATTCTTCTCTATGTTTAAACACAAAGATTAAAACACAATTTTATTAAAACTTTAATACATTTGCATTAACACAAAATCAATTATTATGAATAAGAATTCGTTTTTAGACGGTACATTTAAATCTTCAAGTAATAATATGTTTATAGAATACATATTTTTCGTGTAATATTTTGATACATTATGCTAAGTATTTTTCTTGGTATATATATGTGTTGTTTTATGCTACCTAAAATTAGGTGTAAATGTGTTTGCAAATGTTAAGTTAATGTTTTTTTTTTCTTTGCAGCCCATTAAATTATTCTTTAAAATAAAGTTAGGTTGACTGATAGAGAATTCCATGTAGCATTAAGTCCACCTTTGGTGTACAAAGTGCATGAATATTAAATAAATTTAATAGTGTGAAATCTTCAATCAACCATTTTATTTTAATGTCCATATTTATATTTCAAATGAAGTTATTTGACTTCCTTTAGGATTTCACTAAAATTTTCTTCTTAGAACTTGGAAATTTACTGCATGAAAAAATTTAATAACGCATTTTTATTCACTTTCAATAAGACCATTAAACAAACACCCTGTGTGTTGCAAGATTCATCTAATTTGCGTTTGGACTGCTTAGAGACATACAGTTACTTAGTATTAAGCGAGACAAGCAATTTAGGCTACTTTTGAAAAATATTCAAAAAAATATATAAACTATAGTAAAAGCCAATCATACAAAAAGGCTGAATCGTTAGACGCTACCAAATATGAGGTATATTTAGAATTCGCATTACAACGCTCGCTAGTAACGGTACACGTTCACCACATTTATAAGTCGCGTCGATGATATTTGCGTATGTTAATACCGATTAAATTTTAATGTGTATACTAGTGAAATACAGACTTTATTGTTTTACATTATATTTCATAAGTGACAGAGCACAAAACTCGAACTATCTCGTTTACTAAAAATATTTATTCACTTGGTATTTGTTTGTAACGTATTCCAAAAATGGCGCGTACGCAATAACCAATAGCAAACGGACAAAATCCGTGCGACGCCATGATTGGCTAAGATTTTTTGCGTATTCTAAAATTCATTTTCCTTCTCGTATTCTACGCAGACACATCGGCGTTACTTATAAACATGGTGTTCTACTTGTATTTTAATATCGGTTGATATATCGCAACTGACGTCCACAAATCTATATGTACACAAAAGTTTGTCACGGTACAAAACACACACAATAAAAACGATTCGTCAGTTTTCGGGTCAACTTGGCAGATTTGGTCATTTCTAATAACCTATTTACACAATATTCACATAAATGCCATACACGGAGAACCAAACCAACGTAAGAACCAAAACGTCGAACATACAAACAGTTGTTCTATATCAACCTCGTCATATCACATATAAGTCTATGTCTAGGATCACGCAACACCACTGTCTTGAGCGTGACTTCGTTTTTTATCACTTCTATGGTGGTCGGGAGTCGATTTGAGGATATCTGGTTGGCCGTGGGATATGAGTCTATCGTGTTGAAAGGAAGTATGGGAAGAGTGAGTGAGTGTGGCATTCCTATCGGAACCCAGGGTAAGGGTGGTCGCGTGTGAGTTGAGTGTGTGTGTGTGAGTGGGGTGTGGTGGGTGATGGAGGTGGTGTGCGAGGGTGGAGGGGGAGGAGTGGGGGAGGGTGGCCGGTTTTCGCGAGTTACGGTGGCTTCCGTGACGGGTTAACGAGTTCATTTGCGGTGTACCCGTGCCGGTTCTGAGGAGCGCGTTTTTATAATCTGCTATTAAATGTGTTAGCTCTGCCATCTGGAATTGAAAATGGTATATTATTATGTACGTGTTAAATTTAAAAAATACATCAGTGGAATCTCTATAACTCGAACCTCGTCAAGTCGAAACCCTCAGTTAGTCGAAAAAAAAAGTTATACCCTTTCACTGAACCCCTAAATACGCTGTATCTCGAATTATTTAGACTTTGTAACTCGAACAAAATGTTACTTCCCTACGAAGTATAGATAATATAGGTTTATACTCTATAACTCGAAATAACGTCTCGTAATGACGTCTTTCTTAGAATTCCCCGAAATACGTATAATAAATAGCAAGCAATAAAATAAAAAAATAATGTTTGAGTTCGGGGCTTCTAATCTATTGTTTTTGTCTTGTACAAGTGTAATTAATGAATACATTCATGAAACTTT
>DVZK01000971.1:0-10415 GCA_018236665.1 Calephelis perditalis
GAGGAGTAGCGTAAACTGATAAATCCACTGACCAACCGAGAGGCTCGAATTTGATTCCTAACATGTGTATTTGTGTGATAAAAAAGGATATCTGTATTGATACGTGTTTGCATTTTCTTTCTGGTAGCTATGTGAGTATTTCTATGAATCTCTATACCACAAGCACCTGCTTAATTGTACACGCACACACGAAGAAAATACAAACTGGCGACCCGCCTCTGCTTCGTACGAGCAGAGATTAGTATGTCTTTGGTACGAGTATAAAATATATAATATATACATATATTTAAACTTACCTCTTCAATCATTTTATCTGTTAAAAAACCGCATCAAAATCTGTTGCGTAGTTTTAAAGATATTATAAGCTTACAAAGAGACATAGGGACAGAGGAAGCGACTTTGTTTTATACTATGTAGTGATGATCAGTACAGTGACTTTTGAATCACGATTTCATACAAATTGGAAATTGTAATCGGAATTTTTGTTTAAATTTTGAAATTTGTTGGTCCGGGTCTCCTTTGTAGATAGACCATCTGAAGTTCAGTCTAGCAACTCATAAGTGACAAACAATGGCAAAGCAGTTCATTACCAACAAGAACACTGTTGGTGGTGGTTGGTCAGCAACTTGCCCGTATAGTGATTGCTTTCTTTATATTAATGATTTTACCAAAATCGTTGATTTTTTTGGATCAAACTGTAAATAACTCGCCAGTAATGTCAGGTCAAGGGTATCTAAAATGTCATATCCGATGCCAATTTCCAATTAGCATAAAATCGAGTTTTACTAGTAACCCTAGAGTGTTTGACGACAAAACAACCAAAATATGATAATTTCTTTCCTTCTTAATATATTTACATCATACAGAAAATTTACATCAAAATACTATTACCAACTTCTGTATGTCTAGCCAATGTTGTAAAATATTGCAATTCCTAATTCTTAATTAAAGCAACTTCGCGTTCTTGAAATTTTAAAAGGAATACGAAGTTCATAAGAAAATGGACAAAATATGCGCTCAACGCTACTATTTTTCAAGTTTTTAACTTTTTGCATAGCCGGGGTGAATTATGGTTGCATATTTGTTTCTGCTAGCAATGTCGGCGATTTAAAAGCCGTTCAAAAACATAACTGTTTTGTGCTTTCACTTTTTATCTTAGTTAGCACAAATAGTTTAAAAAACTCTAAGCCCGAAAACGTAGGCATAGCTGTAGGTGTAACCCACGATACGATTAGGTGAAGGTATTTTTTAGTCCCAAAATGTAATTGATGGCAAAGCTATCGGAGACCGTGCACTTATCCAACTAAATTAAAAAAATTAAAAAAATTGAATTGATTGAAATTTACATTGATTTTTGTTGCCCTTTTCGGTAATCGAACCCAGGAGTAGACATATAATCAAATCCAACGCTAGACTACTAAATCACAAAGGCAAGTTTATATGTATAACCATACTATTCATACAATGATATTGTAAAATAAAAAAACAGTCTGTATGTTACTTTTTTAACGCTAAATTTACTTAACCGATTGTGATGAAATATTGTACGCATATGTACCTATCACACTGTGGGACTTCATGTCTTCGGGTTGTCGTGGGTGCCCTGGTTGTGCCTACGTCTTCGAAAATATAGACGTGAAGATTTTTTACCATTTTTAAAGTAGGCTATTATAGCCTTAATGTATACCGATCTAAGGCAAATCCATACTGTTATTATAAATGCGAAAGTCTGTGTGTCTGTTGCTTTTTCACGGCTAAAGTGCTGAACTGGTTTGGAAGAAATTTGGTATGCATATAGCTAAAGACCTGAGTTCAAAGATGGGCTATGTTTTTTTAAAAATCAACCTTAAAACAATAATACTTACTAGGGACAATTCGTATCTAGCGGAAAGTTCTAATCGTAACTATTCTACACTGACGAAGTTGTGGGCAAACAGCTTGAAAAGAAAATTTAGGAAAATTGTGTTTTCTTTAAGAATTGAGTTTTTATTTTTAAGAAATATTGTTTTTTCCCCGTGTTGGTGAGGGATCCTTTCCAAAAGAGACTATCTGCCTTCCTGCAAGGCAGCTCGGCAAGCAAGTGCTTGCTGTTGACGTGTTCCGATTCGGAGGATAAGGTAGCCGGTAAACTTAATTTTGCTCGAGGCCTAACATCCCGACCTCAGGTTGGCAACTCACCATTACCAACTTTGGTGTCTCTAGGCGGCGTGAATTTCTTACCATCAGAAAATCCGTCTGCTTGTTTGCCTTCCAACATTGTAATCAAAATGCTATGTATCAGAGATGGCGCTGTATGTGAAAAATGATTTTCCCTGTTTTCCTGCTTTTCTGTTGACATTTTTCCTAAAATTTGTTTACTACAAACCTCACGGAGCCCAAGACCTTTCCAACGAATGCAAAACTGTGGCAATCGGTGGTGTTATAGCGTCATGAAGAAAAACTCGACTTGTTTTTATATATATGAAGTGTATTTCTTATTTTTATATACTTATTATATAGATCAGGTGTTTTTGCAGACGCTTTTGCATAATATGCGCCTGCTTCCTACCACACTCATAATAATCAAGTTACTCATTAATCTCCTCTATTTTTCCGTCAGTTAAAATTGTAAAACAAAACAACAATACAAAAGCGTAACATTCTGCTATTTATCTTAACGAAGTTTTAAAAGTTTGTAACCACAGACTCAAATGTTAATTGTTTAGTCGCTTGAACTATTTTATGAACTTTAAGTAAAGGCATTTGTTTTTCCTTAAACTAAGTACCTTTACGACCATACCCCGAAGAGATTGCAAAGGCACCACCACGGCAAACACTAGTCGAAGACATTAAAGCCCACAATGCGATAGGTGGCAAGCCTATCGCTTACCGGACGCACATTTAATCCCGAGGAACATTTTTTTTAGTATAAAATTAGAAAAACCTCATCCTCTTTTTGTTATCCGATCCTGGATTCGAGCCCGAGACCTCATGAAGTCAAGTCCAACACCTGGAATACTAGACCACAGAGGCGACAGCCTTAAGTTGTTTTTCCTTAATTTATTTTAACAGTTTGGTCACAGAGAGCTATTACTTATGAATTGTTTAAAGTTTAAATGCACAACTATTGATGTCGTACATTTATAGGTATGTGTAAATAAATGATTAAGTAACGATCGAAGTTGTATTATCAACATATATTATGTTTCTGGACGGTAATTACCTGTATTTGAACCAGCACTCGCCTTTTTACGAACTGCCTGCCTACATACATGCATATAACAGACATATAACACCCCTCTTTTCCCGTCAGGGATTAAAAGTATACCTTTAAAACGCAACAACAATATTCTTCTAAGCCTATCTCTCATTATAAATTGTATATTGATATGCCCATTTTTTTTTGTTTGTATTATTTAAGCACATTCAACATTTTCATGTAAACGAAATGACTACGTATATAGAATTAAGAAAATGAAACTTCACTGAACATCTTCATAAATTATCCTAAACCAGTTTCAGTTGAGAGGTAAAAGTTTTTGTCATCAGGATGCCGCTTGACGACGTGCACTTCCAGCGCTGCCGGATGTTGAGATAATTTTCCTTGTGTTTTCGTCCTTGGTACAATTTGAAAGGTGTTATTACATATCTGCGATTGTTTTTTAATTATAATGTCTGAAACTTTGCGAACTCAACTTTAGATGAAGCTAACTTTTTGTTTTTATTCATTTTAACATTTCAAGTAAAACTGATATACTTTGTAACAGTAATACCTAAAGTGGCTTTTGCGGAACATGACAACGAAATGAATATGTATACGTCGGTCACACTATAAGTTTAGTGTAACTTTAAAATATAAGTTTTAAAAATGTAACGTTCGAAATCCAAATATTTCCGATTAGCTAGAAGTCCAAAACTTTTAGTGTGCCCCATGTATAATACTTTTTTATTTTCAGTACTTACTTACTCCTGATACGAGCTAACAAACACCGATGATCGAAACTATTTAGAGGCATGGGGGTTAACCGCCAAGGCGAGCAAAGGGAATAACGTTTTGAATTCTCGTTTCCGCTTTGTATACCTACTTACTATTAAAGCAACTTCACGCCCATATCCCTGAAAGGGTAGGCAGAGGCTCAAGCAGGGTACCCACGACTAGCCGTAATAGGTGGCAAGCCTATCGCCAACCATTTGACAAGGGACATTTCCAATCCCGAGCATTTTTTTATTATTAGAAAATTGGAAAAACTCAATTTTCTTTTTGTTGCCCGACCCGGAAATCAAACCCAGGACCTCATGCAATCAAGTCCAGCAAATGAACCGCTAGACCACAGAGGCAATATTTTAACACAATTGTTTAGGAGCTACGATGAAACAGACAATTACACAAACAATTCAAACTTACTATGATGTTCTCTCTTCTATGAATGCATTAGAAGAACTGCAAACATTACAAAACATACATAGTACATATTTTTTTAAAACTATGATTCATCAGACATTTCACATCAAATTCATCAGGTCCTTGTCGTCAAGTCCTCGTCGTCAAGTCCTCGTCATCAGAAAATATAAATAGATCTTGTTAAGGTGAATTGAATGACTCCAAACTCGACGGGTTTACCAGCAGCTGGATTCCTGGTTTACGAGCTCCATCATCAGACCAGGTCCTTTGTGCTAGTATTCGTTACTGTTAGGTCTGTTAGGTCCCAGATATGCTTAAAAGTGAAATAAATACCCATAATGCGTCACATATTCATTCCGATGCATACAAAAAAGCTGCATGAGATGAGGACCTTGAATACCTGGAAAGATCTCATAAACTATATCTCAGAAACAGCTCGATGTCGTCAGTTTTCAAACGAAAAAAACCCGCATCAAAATTCGTCCATCCGCTGAAGAGCTACGATGTCACAGACATTCAGACACATACACACACACAGAAATACAGACCAATTAGAGTACTACGTACACAGGAACGTCTAACTTATAACACTCCTCGTTTTGCGTGGGGAGTTAAAAGTAAATATTGATTTTTATTTATTTTCGTCGTTTTCGTTTGAATCTCACACGCCTCTATCAGTCCAATCGACAATACAAGCGTCATTTGTTCATTTCATTTTGTTTGACTTGTAATTTTGGCTAAACAATTACAAAGTATTTTGCATTTTGAAATGAATTAAAATCATACACTTTTGGAACGAAGTTCCTTACGGCGGGCTTGGAGGAGATAGGGATTTTGCTGCGCGGCTTAACTAAAAAACATGTTGTAGTAAAAACGGTAAGAAAATATCGTGGAATGAAACTGTTAAATGAGACGTGCGTAAGCGCGACAGTCGTATACACAAGCGAGTAGAGTATAATAAGCGAGTAATACTCTTTCTTCCTCACCCCACCCGATAATTTATAGTATATACTCATGAATTGTGTCGATTCTACATTAGCTGAAGGAACTTCGTTCCTACCTGGTGTCCCACGACACCACATTTAATTTTTTTTAAACATTTGATAGACTGCTTTAAATATTACTTTATTAAAAAAGTAATTGTTACATCTTCACAGCCGACTTCATACATCCATGCAGTGATCTGTCTTCAGAGTGTCTTACAAAAGCAACCCAAGATGCAATAAAAGGATTTGTCAAGGGCATGCCCGAACTTGGTGTACCGTCGCTTGACCCATTTATAGTAGATGAAGTTGCTATAGATTTGATTGGGGTAAAAACTACTTTCCACAAAGGTAAATTCAGTGGATTTAGAGACGCTATTGCTGACAATGTTACGTAAGTTTATGATCCTTTTTTTAAGAAAAAAAGTGAAAGTGCCACTAAATACACAGACTGGAATGTACCAGAGAACCTTCTGTGAGATAGACGGTTAGATACAGCAATAAGTTCCAAAGTTTTTTAGGTATATTTATGAAACGCCTTTTTGAGAACCATTAATTAAAGATTATTATTTGAGTGATAGCCAGTTGCCCTAGTAAAATGTTGCGGAAAGAAAAAAATGCAATGATCTTCCCGATCTGAAAATACCCTGAGGACTTAGTGTGTTTTCAGATCTGGAAGATCATGATATTCCCTTGCAATTTCTTCAACTATGATCACTAACACAATTGATGCTAATCTGATCAAATTAATAGTCCAGTAGCTTGTGCAATACGTCATGCATGAATCCTTGCCTTTGTACAAGGGCCCGATGAACGCAGTCAGTCTTTAGGTACTCTGTTGATCGTTCAACATTTATTACGAAGGACTCAGAAAAAGTTCTAAATTTTAGAGAAAAAATATAGAAACATTATGGGAGAAAAAATACACATAAATTTTCTGATCGCCCTTTTTACTTTTTCTATCGTAATGCCGAAACAAGCTTGCGCTATTTCTGAGTACATATTCTATATCTATTTCTACATACATAGCTTCAAAAATTCAGCCCACCATTTTAATACAGCGGAATCGGTGCTTGTCAGAATATCACCACTTGCTTTAATTATAATTCATTAAAGCGAGATATGAATGAACCCGAGACTGACTTTCACAAAAATTTTGTTTGGCCTAAAAGTGTTTTTGTTCAATGCGGTTTGCATAGCACATTTAAAATGCTAAATAAGGTAACATTTAAAGTACCAGTAATTTTTTTAGAATAAGAAACTCAATTGAATGAAAATAATAATAATAAACTTATCATTTTTACATAGTTGGAAATTTTCAATTACAAGCCGTCGATTATTAGACAGTCCTTATCTTATCTTATCTCTTTTATTTTTTTAGTAAGTAAAGTATGTTTACGCACATATCCCCGAAAGGGTAGGCAGTGCCATAACCAAGGCACCCACTTCTACTACCTAGCTGAAGACACCGAGTCATATAATGTGATGACCACAGAGGCGACATGAACTAAATTCCGATGCCTTTAGTTAATAATAATAATTTTATATATTGAAATGTATATCTATATCTATTCATTCATGACTGTACTTCCTTGTTCACAGGTTTGATTTATCAAAAATGAATTTTTACATTGAGTTCCATAGTAATTTAACCATAGAAGGGGCATATACTGCAATCGGACAGTTACTTTCATTTCCTATAAATGGAGCTGGTGATGCTAGGTTTGATCTCAGTAAGTATGTGAAGAGAATAATATGTGTATAGAGTATGTGAGTTGGTCCGGGCTCCTTCGTAGAATAGACCATCTGCCAGGCAGCTCGTAAAAGGCGAGCATAGACTGCCGTCACTAGCACCGTGACATCTGAATAGGTGGTATAGTTTCGCAGCGACTCACCCGTATTGGTACCACTGCCGTACCTATTAATACCGCCATAACGTCATGACGTGTTCCGGTTCGGAGGGTAAGGTAGCCGGTATACTTACTTTTGCTAGAGGCCTAACATCCCGGCCTCTGGTTGGCAATGCACCATTACCACCTTTGGTGTCTCTAGGCGGCGGAAATTTCTTACCACCAGGAAATCCGTCTGCTTGTTTGCCTTCCAATATCATAAAAATAAAATAAATAAGAATAGTAAAAACTTAATAAATGAATATCCGGTATTAGAAGAGTACGTATATTTTATTTTTCACTTGAATCAAAAATATTTTAAAGTTTGAATAACTCGAAGTAGTGAGAGAATTATCAAAATGCAAAACCTAGAAAACGCTTTACGTGAGCTAGACTTCTTGACTGTACATAATACATGAAATAAACATTTAGATTTCTAGCAAGTTGTTACATCTGGCATAAACATTAATTTCGACTTCAAAAAAGGAGAAGGTTATCCTGTATTTAAAATATTTATTTAGATAAATATAACCTCATGATGAAATGCCAGGAAGATTGAAAAATCTGTCATTTTTTGTATACATAAGCGACAATGTTTAAGAACACAATAAAAATCAGTTTTTAGTAGTGTGTATATATAATAATATGTTTTATGATGTAACGAGAAGTTCAAAAATAAAAACAAAACTTATTTACTTTTCAAAAGTATATACTATGTTATGAGCATTTTTCATTATTTCAATTCATCAAACTATTATTTGCCTCGCGATTTCTAAAAGGCGCCAATATTTTTTTTAATAATATGTTAAAAATGTTTATAGTAGGTTATGAGTTTTGCGGTCTACTGAGCGAGAGCAACGTTAGTTTTACCCCTGGGTTGCTGCTGAATTAGGTTGACTGGTAGAGAATGCCATGTAGCATATAGTCCACCTTTGTACACTATAGTGCATGAATTTTAAATAAATATATAAATAATCATTATTTCAACACATAGTTATTTGATGTAATCACAATATTAAATAATATTCCTTTTTACATTTAAAATGACTTAAAATAAAATACCAAATGCATTTTTTTTAAATTCTATGCCTTTTTTTTTCTAATTATCTCTATATATTTGTCCCATTTTTTTTAGTTTAGAATTTTCTTGGTAACTATAAGAAACATCATAATATGTTTAGAAATACGTATACATGTGCGTGCAGTTTACAAATTAATTTATGTGTGTAGGTAGGTAGGTATATAAGTCAATTAGAGAGATTTTCCAGTATAAGAATTGGTCTTTTACTGAATTAGCCATTTCAAGATTTTTTTTAGAATTATCAATTTTAATAATCAGTTTTTTTATGAATAGGCTATTTTTCTCACTAGAATTTTTCAAATCGCTATGCATTTTAAAATAAGACATTTTAAACTAAGTCACTACTACTTCTTAGAGTTTAGATCATAATTTGCCAGAACGCCTGCCAAGGCCAACGGTTATGATCGTAACTATTAACAATTTAGATTTATTAAAAATAAAAATTCACTTATGAGGAACAAATAGGCTTGTAAGCCTCTCCCACAGGAGCCCCTTTAGTGAGCGGGATTTAAAGTGAAATTCAAATGTCGTCACAATCAGTTTAGTACATACGTCGTGAATCGCGTTCATGGTACAGACAGACAAAATGAAAATGCTAAAAATACGTTCTGCTACTCTTTTTGGTTGCCTGAACCTTATTTTAAAAATATCTTAAATGTGCAGAATTCATTCTTTCGGCGTTTTATAATAAATACAGCAGTTAATTTTCTTTTTTTGTATACGCTTTAGTTATATATCTTATCTTCAACAGCCACACAGGATTGATTGAAATTTGACTTTAATGAGTTTCTGGATGGTTCGAAAATACAATCTGAGCGGGTGCTTCTATCGATAACTATCAAATGGAGGTGGTTTGAAGGTCGCTGGTTCATCTAGTCTATAACCACATATTATAATATAATCTAACATTTTTGCATCCTGGTACTTACCAGTGGTCGCCCGTCGGTCGAAATTCGACCATATTTTTGGAGTTTACTCCTTAAGAAACGATTTGAGTTATAAGGCCCGGTACGGAAATTTTGTGAGGAGTAAAACTAAGTGTAACACGAAAAGATGAGGCGTTACGTAGAAAGAGACAAACATATTTATCTGTAGGATTGAACGTGTTTAAGAATGAGATGGAATACTTTACACAGCGTATCTCATTCTCGGGATCTCCTCCTGCGCGATAATACGTAGCTCCCGTGCAGGAGGAGTCGCTATCTATCAAAATACTGACTATTTGGATCACACTTCTAATGTCTGCGATTATAGGTACTAATTTAAGAAGAATCAACAAAACTAAATCTGCTGTAGAAGACATGTCTGCTGCAAGATACATTTCGTAAAGAGTAAACTCCAATCGTGCGTCGTAGCTGACACACACACACTTTTTTTAACATCTTGTTGATAAGAACGCCATCTTCATTTCTTAAGACCAACTACTTTGTTTCCAAATTTTTTAGTGCGCCATCTGTGATATTTTATCTATAACGTTATCATCAATATATTTGTTTGTGTATGTCAAATGCATGGCAGTGTAGGTAATGTTTTATTTATTGATTTAATGTACTTTACAGGCATTATTATTAAAAAACATTAGCTTTCTGCACTTCTCATATACATAAACTATAAGTGTGCTAAATTTTACGCTGCTGCGTCCGCGAAATTTTCGTAAAAAGGGGTCCAAAGTTTTTGAATCACGTATTAATATATAGATAATTTGTACTTTTAATTAATTTGGTAGTACGAAGAATATTTTGTTATTTTTATTACAACTGTTTTGCACAAGGACTAAATTTAGCTTCAACATGCTGTCACCGGCCTCGTAAGTATTTGACATATTTTATCAATTTATCTGTGTATATAAAAGGAAGTAGTGCTAGTTACACAACTTATACTTCAAAAACTAAATAATGTTTCTAAGAACAAGGGAAATGACATAGGCTACAATTTTTACCCCGTTCAAATTCGCCAAAATTAGGAAAAACACCGTTTCAATTTTTCCCATACAAACTGAACGGGTGTAACGAAGTCGGGACTGTCGCCGGGACAGCTAGTATGTAGTTAATATTTCAGGACAGTAGTAAGTTTTGTGGATC
>DVZK01000972.1:0-10415 GCA_018236665.1 Calephelis perditalis
GGTGCACAGCACTTTACCATCAGTGGTGTAGTTGGTAATGATATGTTGAATGATAGCTACTTGGCAGAGGCAGATGATCCTATTCTTCTCAACGGACCCGGACCAAAACGAAAACAAAGTCCGGGTCCGGGTCCGTAAAGGAGGCCTTTATGCAATAAAGACCAAATAATTTTCAACAATGCAGCTAGTAAAAAAAAATCCAAATACACTGAATGTTCATAAATGATATTTTAACAAGTTTATTAAGTTTGACTTTTGTTGAATGTTGTATCTACGTAATGTTATTTGATATATTGATATTTTAACAAGTTTATTAAGTTTGACTTTTGTTGAATGCTGTATCTACGTAATGTTGGGTAATAAGAAATACCAAGGCCCTTTGGTTTTATTTACTTTTTAAAGAAAAATGTCACGGTTAGTGATATTTAAATTTATCACCGTCACTTTACAATTATCGCCTTTAAAGTCGTAAATACCGTAATGATGTTGAAGTAATTTTATTTACTAAAATAAAGGAGAAGTAAGTTAATTTATAAAAATGTTTTTAAAAGCAATTTTTAACTAAAAATGTTTTCCTAAATAATTTATTGAATTCTTCTTAACTTACTTCTAAAAAGGAGGTGGTTATATAATACTTTTGTTAATCGATTTCTCTGGCATTACTGACCCGATTTTAAATATTATTTTTGTATTTGAAAAACTGCAGTTTCAAGCTTCCATTGTTGCCAAGCTTAGATCTAATGATCTCCAGAGAAAATGAGGAAAACGCTTAAGTTTTGTGTACGTAGATAATTTGCTTATTAAATCGAAATCTTTTTTTTTTGTTTTTGCTTACATTTAATACTTTTAATAGTTGCTTGGGTTAGCAAAAATATTTAATGTGTCGTTTTGATGAGGTAGCCATTTTGAATTCGAAATATATTGGCTGTTTCGCTACCGTCACATGGGTTTTAAGTGAAAAGTGTATTCACTGGTTATTAATTACTTTACTATGAAGTAGTTTTTTTAGTAAGTGCAAAGATACCTGTTATGAAGAAGGTGTAAAGTTTGTAAAACGACTGTTCGTTACAAAAAGTTTTAGAGCCTCATGATTATATACCGTATTTTAAAACTCTACTTTTTAACTTTCTAACTTTTTCGTATCATTTTTATAATCATGGTCTTTAAATCGATTTGAACTTAAGCTATCATATGATTTTTGTAAATTTGGCTTTTAAAACGATTTTTGTAATATTGATGCCAAAAGATAATGTAGTGGAGTTTAATTTTTTCATTAGCAACTCGTGTTATTTTCAGCGAATTTTTAAACTTAATTGGTGAAAGCGTTACTAGGTTGACGATGTTTATTTTCTTTACTTGAATAAACCACATATATAGTTTATGCATTTACCATATGAAACGGTTTATAGTGCTACAGGAATGAAGGTGAACTAGACACATTGTGTAGGATGAAAATGACTAAATTACAGTCAGTTTATATTCAATGCCAACAACGTTATCGTTAGAGACCTATTATGAAATTGCTGATTTGTTATATCTATAACATCTACCTACATAAATTTTAGGGTACCGTAAGAAAAATCGAAAACCCTTTCAAACGTCATACCTAAGCGCATTTTATCACCTGCGCCGTAATTCGCGCCTTAAATGAAGATAAGCTGTGTGCTTGAACTTAAATTTTAAAGTTCGGTGAAGTTATAAAAATTAAAAACCATTCAAAAACTTGAATGTTGTTTTGAACTTTGACGCTTATATTTTGAATTTGACATTTGTGATATTGGAAGGCAAACAAGCACATGGATTTCCTGATGGTAGGAAATTCACGCCGCCTATACACACCAAAGTTATTTATGGTGTGTTGCCAACCTAGGGCCGGGGTGTTAGGTCTTGTGCGAAAGTAACTGGCTCACTTACCCTCAGAACCGGAACACTTCAACGGCAAGCACTGACGTAAGGGCATCAGGAATAGGTAAAGCTAATCTGGGCCTGTCGCTGTGAAACTCTACCACCTAGTTATTTGTATTTTGTAGCAAATTGTTCTCTACTTAATTGACAGGAATATCAAAGCCTCCATCATACAGACACATTTCAACATACACATATCTTCATGTCAAGTCCCTTAGGCAGGGAGTATTGAGTGCCAAATCTCGCGATCCTTGCCAGAAAGGTTCTGGCTTCCTCCACATTCGCATTGTATATCTCCTTTATCATGCCTTTATCAGTTTCTCATCTGCAATTCTTTCCACAAGTCCGAATCCGCGGAGCATGCTTTTTCTCATTTTAAAACCAACACTTCTTCAATACCTCTCTTTCTCGGACCTCAATATTACGTACATTTCGTCATTCGAATGTCAGACATATTTCATAATTAAACAATTCATAGTTCGCATGAAATTAGTCATACAAAACATTGTGTTCTCGCCTCATCCTTTAGCGAGCTTTGTTGTGTTATACTGTCAGAGATAAAACGGAAGTGAAAGCGTGTACTTAACAGTTAGCTACGCTGCTTCACGATTTACACCGACCTGTAACACCAACGTCCGGTGATTATGGGATTTTGCATAACATCCTCCTTGGATGGCATTATTCAAGTAGAGAAACATTGACGCAATATTGACTTGATATCAAGCTTGAAGAAAAAGCGTTCGATAATATTAATAAATAAAAAATCCTGAACCTAATACACAAATTTAATCTGATCCTAAAATAATCAAATTAAGTAAGCTTGTGTTATGGTTATTAGCCAACGATACCGATGCATATTCTGTTCTATACTTATACATATAGATACCAGAAGAAATCTAATGAATACCCAGACCCAGAAATGCAGACAAGTAAATGTTTTGCTCACACAAGTGTTTGCCTAGGTCGGGGATCGAACCCGAGCCTCGCCTCAGTGGAGTTAGGCGTTACGCTAACTTCTCGACCAACGGGACGGTCAATGATTATTCGAAATTTAGTTTCAGTTCAAGTTGGTATTTTACATAGTAAATAGCAGACACTAAAGGAAAAATAAAAATATATAAAATATAAACAATAACGTGTAAGCTAATTTAGTACAGAGGTCAGTCTGTAGATTAAATGTCTTAATACCTACTTCTTACGCCATAGTTTAAGTAGGTCAATTATTATTGTAAATGCTTGCATTTTTGTTCTTGAGTTTCTAGAGTTTAAGTTCTGTGATAGTGAAGTAGGCTTGTTCATATCAAAATATTAAAGGAGTAATCATATGGTCGCGTATTTTGTTTATTTTTATTTTGTAATGTATTATTTGTTAAATCACACCAATTATTATATAAATTAATTTATCATGGACTTAGTCCAAGTCGAAATAATACATTCGAATATTTTTACCAATTTCTTAACAAATTTAGCAAAATTTTTTAAACAATGTTTATGTATATACATAAAACATGTTGATTTGCAACAATAATGTATGACAACGATGACGTGATCTTAACACTATCAGCTTGAAAAGTCTGCTGTTTTTTTGTATAAATTTTACTCGTATTTAACAATCGATTTTTTAATTGGACAGATTTCTCTTCGAATTTTAAGTTATTTAAATATATTTTGTGTGCACAACTTCAAATAAAACTAGACGCAACTGTTGTCAAATATATTGACACATGAGTTGAACAAAATGTGTCGATAGGGGTTGTGCTTCAGTTTCCTTTTCAAATAACAATGTAGATCTACAAGTGACATCATTATCTCCCTCTCTATCTTGCATAAAACTTATGCTGTCTTATAAATAAACAAATACTAAAATAAGAGTAAAGTTAGGTTGATAGAATAGCCGTATCACAGGTAAACAAAGACTAAAAATACCAGTTTGAACTTAGGAGTACTTTGAAGTTTATTGATAAAAAGGATAAAGTGTTTAGTATAAAAAAAAATCTTATCAGAAATAATAAACAAAATAAATAATATCGTTACTACTATATACTATTTTTTCGTGTCTTCCTCTAGTCGTGGGTGACATGGTTGTGGCTCTGCCTACATCTTCGGGGATATGGGCGTAAATGTACAAAAAAGAACCTTAAACCCATATCCCCGAATAGGTAGACAGAGGCACAACCACGACTGGACCACAGAGTCGATTCTTCAATTTATGCCAAGACTAATTATTGTGGTCTCATTTAAAAACGTAGTACCTCAACAATCTACAAAGCTATTGTATAATACGTTTACAATAAAATACCGACTATACTAATAAACTGAGTAAAATATCCGAGGCAATGTTAAACCGAAAATAAAAGTTACTTACATGAATTACACGGCTTATTAAAAAAAAATGGAAAGCGCCATTGCCATTATCGAAGATCATTGTCTAGTTAACTAGTTTTTGTATGTGTAATAACTAAGCTTTAGGATAAACCGTATTAATTAAAACAGCTTCAATATAAAACAATAAGAAAAAATATATTAGAACATTTTCATTTTAATATTTCCTCTCCAAATGTTATCTCTACAATTCTACAAAAGACGTAAGAAATTGCACTTGATTGTAATGAAAAAAATGAAGCTATGTTTTAGATGATAATGATACTAATATATATTTTATTGTACAAATACTTGACGAAATAATATTGTTTTGCCTCCAAATAATTGCATTATATAACCTTTTATACAAGTCTTTTGTATATGTAATAAGTATTGTATTTTGTATATGTACAAATTAATCGCAAAAGTTTTACAAATTACATAACCAAAAATATTTAAACAAATGGCAGTTTTATCTCTAATAAGTAAGCTCTAAAACACTGATCACGTATATTTTTAAGCGAAAGAGATTATGATTAAGTATGTCTACCAAAGTCAAAAACTTAAACAGTAATAGTACTGATCAAACTTTTCAACTTCTGCCAACCATGCGTTTATAGCTTTGCTAAACAGTGCATTTATAAAAAAGAGCACATTAAAATAAACTTTAGTAGGTTTTTATTTACGCCATTTTGTTTAAATAGCACCAGATCTTCAGAAATAAGTTATTTGTGATCTTGCAGCAAGTAATTGCATGATTGCAATAAAAATGACGCCTAATACGGAGTTGGAAAAAACACCTGTGTTGATTGGAAGCGATAAGAAAATAGTCACTCATGTTAATTATTTCTTTCCAGACAAAAATGTAGATAGCAAAACGTGATAACCATCGTGCGAAGTACGATGTCTATTGACCAAGCTTCACCACTCGTGCCGATCAAGCCTCAAATAGCCCTTCAAAATAGTGCATTTATAAAAAACAGTCATAACAGAAGCAGTTTCTGTGGAGTGACTCCTTCACCGACCAATGGGAATCGAACGCTCAAAACATTCGCCGTGAATCGGAAGAGTTGGAGTGGAAATGTGACGCTTCCACTTCAACAGTTTGCCGCTGATGAACCGGTTCCACAACTCGGGACGTTCCGTTCTGGAACTGGAACGTTTCCGAGGAATCGGGAACGGAACAATAACTCGAACGGAATATTAACGCCGAACGGTAATTCAGTTCAGACGTTTAAAGGAAATGAAGTGAGGAAAAGCGGATGCTCTAACGGCCGACGGTACGCGGAGATCGGAAACTGGAGCAAAAGGTGAGTTTATGAAGTTGTTTTTAGTTCGATTATAAAATACTAGCGGCCCGCACTGGCTTCGCACGGTTTTGAAATATATATAAGCTTTCTCTTCAATAACTTTATTTAAAAAAAACCGCATCCAAATCCCTAATGTAGTTTTAAAGATTTCAGCATACAAAAAGACATAGGGACAGAGGAAGCGACTTTGTTTTATACTATGTAGTGACTATCTGTTTATCCGCGACTTTGTCTTCGTTTACTTACGATTTTCGTACAAACTTTTGATCCTTCAATAGTCAGTCAGCTCCTAGACAAAGTCCTCTTTGGTAACTGATTATTGTTATAAAATCAGCCTATGTTTTTACCCGGATTTTTAACTATGCATTCTAAGTTGTATTACAATCTGTAAGCTTCTGTAATCTATAAGTTTCTAGGTGGTAGAGTTTCGCAGCGGTACCAGCACTGCCGTAACCTCAGTGCTTGCCGTTGACGTGTTCCGATTCGGAAGATGAGGTACCCGGTAAACTTACTTTTGCTCGAGGCCTGACATTCCGGGCTCAGGTTCCTTGTCTATCCAAATGTTACGGTTACCTCATGCATGAGTAAGTTTACCAGATATCTAACCCTTCAGACTTCAACACGACAGTGATGAGCACTGACACTACGTTGGAAGGAGTAAATTAAGCAGTGATATAAAATTTTACCAAGTCACTAGTTACTAGTAAAGAAATAGTACTTTGAACCTTCCGCAGATAAGTCCATCACATATATTCGGAATTCCGTTTTAAAAAATTCGAAGGTTGCTAAAGTCATACAAATCGATGGTATTCCCACAAACATTAGTGTTATTTTCGAAATTTGTGTGAATTATCTATTATCGAAATTTCGTTTCTTTTTTTAAACGGATTACCGTAACATAATTCATACTGTATGTGAGACAGACCTTAACTTGTTTTCGCTATACAGGTTTTCTCAGAAATAAGCTGCTTAAGTCAAAAACCAATTATGTTTTATCAAAACAATAAATAGCTTTTGTAATGACTTTTCTTCTATGACAAACAAGGGCAAATAAGTTTAACAAGAAGTCTAAATGAAGCACGTAGATCCGGCTCCGCTAGGCCTTATTTATTTTCTTTTTCATCTTGAGTAATTTTGTAACAAGTTTTCCAATTTCATTCTCTCGTCGCTTCCATTTCCTCCCTTTCGTCGACCCAGACTCCCGTAATATTACTTTTATTAGCTCAAAACGTTTAACAAACATTGGTTTCAAATGTAATAAAGATTGAATTACATTTCATTGAAGAATGATTGCAAAATAAATTGGTAAGGAGTTTACCCGATCTCGTGAGGGAAGAAATCTAATAACTTGAAAATTAATCTATTGTTTCTAGTTTTTAATGGTATTAAAAAACAAACAAGATCATGGAGTTTTTTTGGTAAAAAAATCCTAGTGACATACATAGTATAACAATAATAAATAATAATAATAACATATTTATTTATTGCTCTTCACAAAAACTTTCATAAATTAAGTGCTCTTTTGCTAATATCTTAAAAATACGGATTAAAAATCAGGTTTTGTTAGAGTTTGGTGCCTATGTTAAGTACAAGTACTTGAATTACAGGTCACCAGGCCCCCACCAAGTCGGTCGGTATAGATATTGACGTTATATAATAGCAAGACACTTGAGTTGTGAGTTTTGCATGTATAAGCTAATTCTTTAACAATAAGGGCCTAAACACATAACCGTGTTGCGGCGCCGCGCCCTAATCGGCCCTAGCGTCACTGCCGATTGTAGCGGCGCGGCGTTATTTATTTGTTTAAAACAGATTAATATCTTATAATAACAAATACGTAATACGTTTCTCACGACAGTCCATGGCAAATGAACGTCTAGACGCTGGAACGCAAACCGACGATTTTAGCGCGCAACGCGGTTATGTCGTAACATCCTTGACGTTACGACGGCAGGATTAGCAATTTACAATGCAGAAAGAAACAAAAATGCAGTGATTAGTGAATCATCGTTATCCGTGGGTCCATTGACCAATCACATCACTCATAATTAGAAATTCAAGCGGTGTACTGTCAAATCTATTAAATTTATTGTTTTGATTGGGTACTTGACTTTCTTATTATGAGTGATATGTTTGGTAAATGGGTCAGCGATAGCAATGACTGACTGCATTTTTTATTGTAATATTTTATGCTATAATCATGGTGGCAGTATTATTAACAATGCGTTTTTATTCCGATATGTGACTAAATTTATATAATCCAATTATTTTGACATAAAGCTTTTTTTCTCTGAACAAGCTACACAAATTAAATCTAACCCCCAATAAAGCAAATTATATGCTTGTGTTATGTCAACGATTCTTATACATAGAAATACTTTAATAGATACCTGAATAAATTTAATAAACACCTAGACCCGGAAATGCAGACATCTTAATGTTCGTCACAAAAAAGCCTGCTTTCTTTGGTAATCGAATCTCGCGCTTAAACGGTATAGTTATTTATAGTTTAGGCGTGTACGCTAGTCACACGACCAACGAGGCGGTCAATGATGACAGTGTTATGTTTTTGTTCAGATATGTGACTTTAATTTTATATGAACTAATTATTAGACTGTATAGACACAGTTCTCTATTACAATTTTAAAATATAAAATAAATATTAACAAGAACTCCAAATTAGTGAACTGCAATTTGATTTTTTACGATGCCAAACTAGGTAAGTTTACCGGCACCCCAACCATCTAAACAGAAGCAAAACCGGAATAAGAGAGGCAGAGGTACCTATCCGGGAAAGCCGCTGCGAATAACTACCGCCTGGTTAGAGGTCCCAATGTTAGTGACAGTATGCCCATGCCCTTTACAAACTGCCGGACAGGAACGTAGATTGTCTATTCTGCTAAGGAACTGGAATTTTTTGTGCATTGACTAATATCCTATTTTTAAACTCTTTTTTAAGGAGTTTTTCCTAAATCATACTAATCTATCTCTTTCGAACATATTTCTACCTTTTGAAAATTAGGTCTTTAAATAAGACAAAGTTTGCAACAAAAATCTCTAAAATCACTTTCAAGGAAAATCCTTAATAATTTATTGACACTGACATAAACGTCTCGTCGTTTATCTAAGAGGAAACCTTATTATCTTTTATTCATGGTAAGTAGAAAGTTCAGCCATAATTCTCGTCCACTCAATTTGGGGCTACTAAGTTTCCTGATAAGACACCGCTTAATAATCTCACTATTAGTAGTTCCTCTTTATTTAGGCAATGATTCGTCCTCAGATCTTATCAGCCCTTCTTTGGCTTCCTCTTTATGTTCCGCAGTGTCTATTAACAAGATAATGTTGGATATTCTGCTGAGCACCAACTAAACTTATTTTAAGCGTTTGTTAACTTTTTACAATGAAACAAGAGAGAAGTAATATTTCAGACAGATATTTTTTCTCGTTGTTTTGCCAACTAGCTGTTCCGGAGAACATCATTCCCCCCGTTCAGTTTGAATGGGAAAATTAAAATGTTTTTCCTAGTTTCCTCGGTGTTGATCAGGTTAACATACACTATGTTCTTCTCCTGTTTTCAATCTACGTCCCCCTCACCAATTTTTAGCCAAATATCTTTAGCTGTTCTTGAGTTATACCTATATATTTTCCTGGATTATAGTTTACTAGCTGTTGTCTGCGGTTTCGCACGCGTCTGTACAGGAACCTGTTGTGCGATCGGGATCACTCGCAGCCTTATGTTAATCCAGGTCACAATCTATCCGTGTTCCAAATTTTAGACAAATCCGTTCAGCCATACGAGCGTGAAAGTTACAAACATCCATACATAGGTACATACTCACAAACTTTCGCATTTATAATTTTAGTAGGATTCCTACTCTTGTGAAAGTGTATGATTGTTCCATGTTTACGTCAAAATTGTTGAAACGATTTTAGTTTTAACATAAAAACAGTTTAAAAAGGACGTACCCTACTTTTTTTCTTACCCTGATGGCTAACGGGAGAACAAAAGAACTTAAAAACGCGGTGGCAACCGCGGGCGATAACTATTGTGCTTCTTTTACATAGCTAATACTCAAGATAATTTGAATTCAATTGCAATCAATTAATATTCTGTTACGCTTCAACAGAATCGAAACAAGTATTGATATTATATTATGTATGTTCCTAATATGATATGATACGCTTCAGAGGACATGTTTATTGTACATTATTCTGTTGCATGTGACAAATGAATGTTAATTGTTCTTTAAGACCAAACAGAATTGCCCGCTTAGTATTAATCTGTTATTTGAAACGGAATTTCATATTTTTTTAATTAACTTAATTTTTTTGTTATTTTTTTTAAGCTTCAAGTTTTATTGAAATTATGTTTGTCATTTAACTAAACAAATGTACCGCCTCGTTTACTCAGGGGTTAGCGTACACGTCTAACTCCACCGATTACTCGCGTGATTGGGGATTGATTCCCGACGGGGGCAGGTATTTGTGTGATGAACATCGACTTCTGTATTTCCACGTCTGGGGGATTATTAAATAAAAATATTTTTATCTTCATATTGTGCTTACTTTAGGTTAGATTAAGTATTTATCGCCTATGTGGTCTAGTGGCCCAGGTGTTGGAATTGACTTCATGAGGTCCCGAGTTTGATTCCCGGGCCAGGCCTAAAAGTCTAGCACTGGCGTCATGTTATAGAATTTATTGTATTAACAGGAAGCATTTACGAAAAAAATATTGACTTGTTATTTTCGTATTTTAAATAATAAGAACAATAATTATATTCATATTAGCTTAATCTGTTGTTAAATTTCCTATTTAAAAATGTTTTTTTTCTGTTT
>DVZK01000973.1:0-10409 GCA_018236665.1 Calephelis perditalis
TACGCTAGCCACTCTACCAACGAGGCGGTCAAAATATATAAATGAGTGGCTGATCAAAGGCAACAAGGCAAAAAGGTAAGGTTGACCTATTGTGCAAGACTACAGTTAACCGTCATTATGACGGTAGTAATAGATCAGCAGTTCTACCCCAACAAGCTGCTGCACAGAATTTGTATCATGAACATCTGTGTTAAGCGATTTTTATATTACTGTTTGAGGATGTATTTAAATTGATTCTACTTTGGAGTTTGATCAATTAGTTGTATTTTTTTTTTAATTTCTGTTGTCTAAGTAATAATAATACACCGACAAACTTACCGCTAGTTTATTATAATATACATATAGGTGTATACTGTACTATAAGACAAGGTCTGAAAAAAAGATGGAATAGCAACCCGTTTTAGTACTTTGGGTTTAATTAAATTTCGTCACACTTTCATCCAGTGGGTAAAGGGTTCTGAACGTGTTTTTTACGATAGAAGAGCTTTTATTTCCTCTACTTCACCCTTTCACACGACTGACCGATACAACGCTGAGAGGTTTTGCCGCAAGCAAGGTACGGGTGAATAGAGCGAATAGTACTAGTGGGTCTTATTTTTATTTTTAGTCTGTTAATAGTCGTTCGTCGAATAAAAAAAAAAAAAAAAATATAGACTTTTATATTGTATTGAACAGCTATGTAACTTTAAATAATACTTAAATGGCTCTGTATGAATTATATGTTATGACTACCTGTTATTCGCGGCTTTGCTCACGTGGCAGTTCGTATACGTATCTACTTATCTGGAGTTAAATTATAAAATGCATTAATAATTTATACCATTTTCATCAATAAAGACTTTCAAATAAACTCCTAACCCCTATTTTACCCCCACAGGGGTATAATTTTCAGTAACCTTTAAATATGCATCTATTCATTTTTACATAAAAATCATACAAATTTGTTTAATTTAAGAACCCCCGAATTCGAACTAATTCTCGTCGTCAGCTTTAAAATACTCGTATTTTTACCTCTAATATTCACTGTGCTTTGTGATTTCATCCTGTCATTTTTTATGTCTGGTTTGTGTGAGATAAAACACCGAATAAGCTCATGACTCTATGGATGGTAAAATACTACCTTGACATGTTGACGTCATTGATGTTACTGATGCGTCTCTATCTTATGGTCGAGATATTAGGGCACGTACAAAAGTTTAAAAGCTACCATCGTTACTCTATATAATTGGCTAAGAATTATTACAATTACGTTCGTTCGTTCGTACGTACGTTCATTCACTCTAGAGCTACAATGCCACATACAGACACACACACACACATACAAACACACACACACACACACACAAACACACACACACACACACACAGGTGGAGGGGGTGGAGAGAGGAGGAAACAGAGAGAGAGAGGGGTCAATAATTTAAAAGGAATTAGCAAATCTCTTGTCTTTTTGTATTAAGCATAACCACTTCAGTAGAAAAATCAGAATTCCTAATGTGATTGGATACTGTTTTTGATTTCAAGTAATTTTTTTATGTTCTTTATTTTACTTGTATCGTATGGAAAGACAAACATGCTGACTGGTTTCTGGCAAGAAATTTACGACGCGTACAGACACCAAAGGTAGTAATGGTGCGTTGCCTACCTGAAGCTGGGATGTTAGACCTTGAAAAGTAAGTTTAAAGGCTACCTTATCTTTCAAACCGGTACACGTCAACGGCAAGCACTGGCATTACGACGGCAAGAACAGGTAAGGCGGTGGTATCAATCCGGGCGAGTTGCTGCAAAGTTCTATGACCTAGTCAGATGTCACGGTGTTTGTGACGATAAGCCTATGGTCTTCTTTTAAAGCTGCCTTGCGGTATGCGGATGGTCCATTCTACAAAGGAGCCCAGACCAACAAGTGGAACTATTCGAAATAATAGTACAAAATAAACATACATAACATAAACAAATACACGGCTGTGCAGAGACGTGCATAGTAAAGACTCATCCAAACATTTGATAATATCATAAACTATTATACAAATATAAAGTAAGCTAGCTCAATATCTAATATCAGATATATTATCTAGTATTATTTAGTACCTATATTTTCTAGTAATAGCTTATCTACACTATTTAATATATCGTGTTATGTAATTTAATATCTGAAACAAGAACCAAATCAATCCATCGCTTTCGGATTAGTCGGGATTTGCGGTACAAGTTTCACAGCGATCAATACCTTCAGACAAAACGTCTATGTTAGACACGATTTCAATAAAAATTCAAATTTTTGATAAAACATACAGAATATACTATAGATGGTAAATATAAACGTGGATATCTATCTGAATCTACAGAAAACGGTATTATATCGCTACCAATCATAGCTTAAGATTTCGAGATTTTTATGTAAATATGTTTACTTGCAGTATTTGTGACAACAAACCGAAAATATCGAAATGTTTATATATGAAGCAAAAATTTTGGACCTCTTCTTACAAAATTTTCTCTACTCTTTTTACAACGGATTAGTATGAAATGTAGCAACCTTATAGTTTATGTGTAGGAAAAGTGCAGAACGCTAATATGTTTCGTTAGTATTGCTTATGAAGTGCATTAAATAAAAAAATAAAACTTTACACATACTATCACACATTTGACATTCACAAACTAATATTTGTTTGTCAATATATATTGATGATAACGATAGAAGATCACAGATGGCGCACACATCATACAGTTTGGAAACAAATTTAAAAATAAATGAAGGTGGCGCTCTCATCAATAAGATACTAAAATTTATAACAATGTTATAATTTTGACCATTGGGCGAAGACTAGTATAAATAAATAGCCACTGACAAATAACACAAATTTATCTAACGCTCTAACAAAAAATAAAATTTTGTTAAGAAAATTACAACTTAGTGATTTTAACTTAATGATTTTAATACGTAAAAGTACTTAAATAGAAAATTTTATTAAAAATCCGGTATCTTTTTTTTAATAACCATACATTTTCACAAACTCATTGTCTCCTCGCCTCCGTGGTCTAGCAATCCCATATAGAACTTGAATTTACGAGGTTCCGGATTCGATCCCGGATCGGGTAACGAAAAAAAATGTTTTTAATTTAAAAAAAAACTTCGATGTCTGGGATATATTGGATATATTCCCGGTTGGTGATAGGTTTACCGCCTATCACATTATGCTTAGTATTTTTGGATATAGTGGGTGCCCTGGTTACCTCTTCCGGAAAATGGGCGTTAAGAAAAATTATTACTAAAACTTTTTTTTTATTAATGCATAAAATAACATTACTTTTGAATTTGACGGCTAATTAATACAACATTACCATCAAAGCTTGGATTACATCGTTAAATTTAATATTTCCAAAAATTAATCCAGTGTCCGTTATGTTCCATAACAGTTTGAAGAGGATGCTTAAAATCATTTTGTATTGCTTTGTTAATGCTTTTCGCATATTAAACTCTGCAAGTTGATAGCCGAAATCGGGATCACATTGGTAAATTTATTCTATACCCTTAACCATTTAGGCTTGCAAAGGCTTTGCCCGGGGATTATCCGGGATTTAAGCAAAGTGGTGCTAATTTAACTGAAGTCTCTTAATTGAGGCGTGACGTTAACGTTATATCAGATTGTTAATCCTTTGCTTAACGGAAATAAAAGGTTGTTAAGTTTTTAAAAGCTTTGCTCTCAGCCTACATGGAACAAGCTTTGTAAAGTCGCTCAAAACTAGATCTATAATCGTAATATTTTATTAAAAAGGATTTTTTTACTTTACTAGCTGTCCCGGTGAACTTTATTTCACCCGTTCCGTTTTGTATAGGATAACATAGTAAGTTGTTTTGCGTCTTTCTTTTTCTTTTAAACTTTTCCTATACTTTCACAAATCATTCAAAACCAAATTTAGGCAAATCTGTCCAGTTGTTGCCAAGTTTTAGTGAGACTAACGAACAGCAACTGATTGTTATTTATAAGATTAGCAGAAACCGTTATTTTTTGGTGCTTTAGTGATTTTTATTTAAATTACCAGCCGAATTTACATATTCGAGAGTTAATGACGCTCGGGCGATAGTGTGTTAAATTTATTAATGGGTTGAATTCTAAAAAAACATGGCGTTCATAAAAAAAAGGAGGAGGAGGAGGAAGCTTTTAGAGACACTTGCACGTACCAGGGTTAAATAATTATTCGACACAAGAGTTACTTCGAGTTAGTTTTTAACCAAGGTTATTTCACTTCTTATTTGACAGTTAAACTTATTTTGGTAACTTGCACGTTCCCGGGTTACATATTTAACTCTGAGTACTAAGTTTTAAGTACTAAGGTTTAATCACTTTATGTTTGACAGTTCAAACTACAATCTATAAATTCGCCTCTGTCGTCTAGTGGTACGACAGACTTGACTTTGTGAGGTCCCATCTTTAATATTCGAGACGGGAAACAAAAAAATTGGAAATGTCTTTTTTCCATTTTTGAATAAAAATGACGTTGCCCGGTTGGATATCTGCACGGTTTGCGATAGGCTTGCCACCTATCATTACTAGTCTTGGTTGCCCCGGTTGTGCCTCTGTCTACTTGTTCGGGGACATGGGCGCTAAGATATTTATAATAAATAATATTTCTAGCAATAAAAGTAAAACTTTGACATACGCTCACTTACGTATTAAATTATTACATAGATACATACACATCTTCAAGCCAAGTCTTTTAGGAGGTAGGCAGAGAGTATCGAGTGCCAAACCTCACGGTCCTGACAAACCAGCTTAGTTTCCTCCACATTCGTTACCCTTATTATACAAACACGCCGGTTTCGGATACTCTTGACACCACCTTCGGATAATACCCGAGAGATTTGATACTGGAATGTCAAAACAGGTCTCCCCGGGTACCTAAATCCCTCTACATTCGCAATCTATGTCTGTTTTGTCAATCTTTAATCAGTAATTCTTTCTAAATGTCCGAACATTATATTATATGTTACGTTATCAAATTTAAATAGGAACGTGCAAGCGGCCCTTACAGCTGAGGTTAAATTTGATAGTGAGTTAAATATTGTTAAATATAGTGATTTAACCTTAGTAATAAGCTAACTTAGAGTTAAGTGTTCAACCCAAGAACGTGGAAGCGGCCTTAGAGTAAAAAATAGGAAACGCACAAACCTTTTTCTTAGAATTGTATAACCTTAATAGTTTAAATTGGTAAATTGTAGTAGTATTTACTTATTAGTTTTTGAATGGCGTCTTGTCTATTACCTGATAATATGTATGTGGTCTGTACCTCTGTGTTCTAGCGGTCCGGCATCGGACTCGACTTCTTGAGGTCCCGGATTCGATCTCCGGGTCGGGCAATGAAAAACTTACAAAATACGTATTTTCATTTTGTAATAAAAATAACGTTGCCCGGGATTGAATAGACACCCGGTTGGCCATAAGCTTTCTACATATCACATTGTGAGACTTAGTGTCTTCGGCTAGTCGTGAATGCCTTGGTTGTGAAAGTTAGTTAGATACGGTGGTCACTGCTTTAGTTGGGATAGCAACAGTTGCATGAGTGACAAAAGTCTTATTAGTTCGCATTTCGTAGCTACGAGTAAACAAGAGGCGCACTCGCAGGTGTATTCTTATCGGCGCGTTTAGCCATGCTACGGCTATATTATAAGTCAAAGCAAGCATAATTCGGTCGGCATTCCATGTCACGTACGCCTTGCAGTGCTAGGACCGCGGTATATATTGGGCCAATGGTAATAGTCTATCTTTGTCATTGGATGGCAAAGAGATACTTCTACCTTTTAGTTGTTAGTTCAATTTTAATCTCCAGGGTCCTGGTGTGTGGGCAATCCGGGGCATGCATTTTTTGGTCAGTACTCGCGCAAGAGGTGCGAGGTGGAGCCCCCTTCAGGGGTTTGCGTAGACACGGACCCCGTGGGCGTGTTTACGTAGTATTGTTATCATAATATTATTAAGTGAATCAAAAACTTTGGACCCCTTTTTTACGAAAATTGCAAGGATGGAGGAGTATGAAAAACGGTACACTTATGGTCTCTGTGTAACAACAGTGCAGGACGCTAATATTTTTCAATAATCATCAAAATATTCAACCTTTCGGTCGTTTGGAAAGTATGCGCGTACATACATCTCGGTGATTAATTTTTATTTACATACCTATAAAGATTATCTAAACAAGAAGCAATCAATTCAGTTAAGAAACTTGTTGAAGGATAATAATGTAAGGCATGGCGTATTTAATTAAAACTGTCTCATCCCTTACTGTCAGGAGCAGGCCAGAAACGCGTTAATACGAACTTCAATGTAACACAGTCCTTGGGAGATGAAGAACGTTGTGGTACTTTAATTATTCGATTACATTTTTGTAGGTTTCCATAGCCGAATGGCAAATAATCCTTTATACATTCGATATTCATATCTGTCCTTTCTAAAATCAAAGTTATTTAAGGAAAACTTAAGTATTAATGTTAACTACTTAGTTGAAACTTTGTAAAATATGTATTAATTGAACTGGGTATATTAAATGACATTTTATATACCTAGAAAAAAGACGGGTTGCACTCCGGGAGTGCCGGCAGAAGTAAAAAATTAAATACTAACGTTGTCCATTTTTGATATTTTGGAATGGTTAGGGAATAATTTTGCACGAATTGTTTTATAAGTATGAAAGTTCTATAATATATGTGGTAGGATACAATAGACTTGTGCTTAATCGGACACTTTTGAGTTCGCACTGTTATCGTACAATCCGTAAAATGTACTAGTACACCTTATTAGTACTATTAGTACCAACCTACAATTACTATTTAATTCAATATAATACATATGTGACTATCGATTTTCCTTCTAATATTATTTACTTTGTTAAACTTACAACTTTTTCGAAAACAGCTAAACTTCTTCACAGTGTGGTACTGCGATTTCTATTAACTGAGAAACTATGATATAGGTACCTACAAGTCGCAAACAAATTGAAAGATGTTTTACTAAACTAACATCTATTTTATCTATCACAAACTGGGCAGCATTCAAAGTAAGACACAGTTTACACTTTACAGTACAATTATTTAATACTGTGAATCAAGCGCTAACTGAAATAAAGTGTCTAATAATATCACATAGAACGTTTAACAGTTCAGCGCTTAAACGCTGTCTCATTCCATTCAATAGTGTTTTGTGATAAAATAGCAAATCAAGCGCCGAATGAAATTAAGTGTCTAATAATATTACAGAAGAACATTAAACAGTTAGGGTTTAAGCGCTTTCGGTTTAAAGAAATTTATCAAAAGAACATACATTTTTTCCTGATTATATTCGACATTATTGTGATAAAATAGCAAATAAAGCGCTGAATAAAATAAAGACGTCTAATAATACATACAAAGTTTTACGCTTATCGTAACGTTAAAGCGCTGGCGATAGAATGTTGCAATAAAGCTAACCGTCTTACGAATTTTTGTCGTACGAATTAGGTCACGTGTCCTGACGCGAATTTAGAAGTTTTGATTTCCAAAAAAAAGCGCTTAACGCCGCAAAAGAAGTTTTCACTTCTCAAAATCAACGAGGTGTACTATGAGAATACCAGTGGAAGTGAAAACATGAATATTATATACATTTTTGAAATGTTGCGGATGGCTTATAAAAAATTTGTACGAATCACTTTAATTACCAGTGAAAACGACTACCTTAAAGGTGGTAATATATAATATACATTTAATTGATTTTGTTCGAGAATAAAAAAATATGTATATAGAGCATTGCGAACTTACTCGCTGGATAGTTGGTAAGCTTGAAGGTATACTGCCCGCAAAACGAAAACCACAGTATGAAATGTGGTGATAGCATACAGGGGTTTATTTCTTTCTCCGTCTCATGAATTTTGAACCAGGTGACATTTTTTACCCATCCATAAATGTACGAACGCTGCTAAAGAATTTTCACTTCAATCAAAAAGGCAGTATGCTCCCAATACGAGTACATAGGACTAAAAAAAACAACTAAAATGAATATTCACCTTTTAACCTCCCATAAAAAATAAACAGACGGACAGTCTTCCGTATTTAATTAAATATGGATTTGTACATTTGAAGTAGAACAAAATATGAAGATTTGATGTTTGATATCTGACATTATATGTCTTTTCCTGTCCATTATTACATCATGTGGAACAAATCGAATTTCGTTCGAAGGAAGTTGATGAATAGGAAACATTTTTAGCCTTTGACAGCCTACCCTTCATACAATTCAAAAGAAGACTTCACTACGTAGTATAAAACAAAGTCGCATTCTGATGTCTGTTCCTACGTATGCTTAGACCTTTAAAACTACATAACGTTTTTTGATGTGTTTTTTTAATAGATAGAGTGATTCAAGAGAAAGGTTTGTCAACCCGTGCAAAACTGGGATAGACTGCTAATTACGAAGAAAGTAAAAAAGTAACAGTTTAAAAGAAAGCTATAAATTTCTTTAGGTAAAAAACAAAAGTAAAAAAATCTAAAACTTCAAATTATCTAGGACGAATATAATTAAGTCTAACAGTAATGATATTTTTGCAAGCATAGGTGACATCTTAAAACTGAGGAGTGAATTTAATAGAGATATGTATGAGTATGCTCTGGATGGTGCCGCTAGATCTGAATACTCAAATGACTTAGAAATAGTGGATGCATGTGATGGAATTAGATAAATGGGCGACTAGAAGTATGAAATATGGTAAGGTTGCAGAAGTAGATATAGTTACAACTTATAGTTGAGATTATCAAGCTTGATGGTCCTTTTCTTATAGTGTGGAAAATCGCCCAGGATACCCGTTACTCTCGGGGGACTCGAACCGACTAAAAATGGCCTTCCTGCCGCCCGGCTAGGAGCAAGATGGGGTGGCGTTGCCATTCGCCATCTCGCTCCGAAGCTTGATGGTCCTGCCGTTTTAGGCTCTTTCTGGGCCTTTTGTAACCAATGTTGGAGGACTTTGTATAAAGAAAAGGGTTCACACATCGACTGCACCAGTTACAAGGTCATCAGTTTGTTCAGTTTACCATCGAAAGTGTATGAATGTAAAAAACAGTTGAAAAGGATGGCCGATGGAATGTTGTGGGAAGCTCATGGCGAGTTTAGGTCTGGAAGAGGATGTATGGATCAGTTGTTTTCCTCTGCAGTATCATGGAGAAGTACAGTGTGGGCCGAAAGTGATATCCGTCATTCTATGGATTTCAAAAAAGCGGTTGATAGGGTTGTGCGTAAGGAACTTTGGGACATTTTGTCTGAATATGGGATAGACTAGGTACATAAACAAGTTAAAATCAATGAAGCTACATATAAAACGTATAGAAAGTTGTAAGAAAGAACAAAGCTACAGTGTATGGTGACTACAAGCCAAACCGTCAAAGCTACTAAAAACGTAAGTTACACCATTCTGACGCCACGAAACCGAACCTCAGATATAACGATAACAATACACTGTCTTACAGAGATCGCTCCTAAGTAATACATAAGTAATATATAATGTACAACACATTATATACACATACATACAGATACATTTTCAAGGCAAGCCTCTTGTGGGGTAGGCAGAGAGTAACGAGTGCTTGGCTTCCTTAAAATTAATCAATCTTTCCGAGGAAGATCTACATCTACCATTCTTTTCACATGACCGATTCCACGGAATATATTTTATATTTTATAATTACGTTGTAATGTGAACCAAAAGTAAATATTATAATAATAAATGTGCTATATTGGTATTAGTTTTTTCACCCACTTACTCATACTATTTTAAGTGCTACTTACTACTACTACTTACTACATCTTCTTTTGACGGTAGTAACAAAGACAAAATTTATTTGGTGCTCCAAGATTAGTTTCTACCTATGTAATAATTTTAATGACTTTTAATTTATTCCTTGGAAAACGTTGAAAAAAAGGTCACAATCTGTCATATCTAAAATTTTCCATGTCTTTTCTCTTTTTTCATTAAAAGAAATAGCAATAAGTTTAGTTGACGCGTGTTAAAGTCTGAATAATCATTAATTCTTTCAAATACAACAAGTATATGGCAAAACATATATTTTTCTTAAACATATATTTTTCTTCAAGCCCATATCCACGAAAAGATAGGTGGAGGTACCACCACTAGCTGGAGACACTAAGTCCCACAATTTGATTACAGGTGGCAACCGGGCACATATTCAATCCCAGGCAACGTTTTTTTTATTAAAAAATTGAAAACACGCAATTTTTGATGCTTATCAATGGGCCGCTAGAACAAAGGGGCGATTATTTTTTTCTTCTCTTTGGTAATACGAATAAATATACACAGAAATATCCCCAAAGAGGTAGGTGGAGCCAAAATCAGGGGTTCATAAAATCAAATCCCTCACTCAACCGCTAGACCACGG